>CAAKHC010013183.1:0-58066 GCA_901007825.1 Macroramphosus scolopax
AACCTGCTACTAGGATGTTGTTGTTGCTAAGAGTAATCTCTGGTATGACAACCTGTGCAAGCTTTGTTTATATGCTGAACAGTAAGGAGAGAGAGAGAGAGAGAGAGAGAGAGAGAGAGAGAGAGAGAGAGAGAGAGAGAGAGAGAGAGAGAGAGAGAGAGGAGAGAGGAGAGAGAGAGAGAGAGAGAGAGAGAGAGAGAGAGAGAGAGAGAGAGAGAGAGATGCATTCATTCATGCATTATATCATAAATCATTATTTCCCTTCCATGCATGCATGAAACGTTAATGTTAATGTTAACATCTGTGATTCTGGTTCTGGAGTCAGATTACAACCATCTACTGCTGATGTGCAGCACAAGTGCACATTTAACTGTGGTAGAACGCCGTGATGCAGGTCAACCATCAGTTTCACTGGTGCAGCTGGGAGATGCAGAACCAGCCAAGTATAGAAGAGCATTAGTTTATACACAAGGTGAGGGAAGCTGTGAAGGTTTGTATTGACAGCAGCTCAAAGTCAGTCAGTCATACAAGCATTGCTTCAACATCCATGTGGAGAAATGGCTGGAATCCCAGATTATAAGAATTCGGAATATATCTTAAGCCAAACTGCAAGTACAAGGTTGCAGCATGGAAGCTGATCTGGGATCCCACAGATGTTTCGGACTGTCCAAACAATAATTCTGTTACAATGGACACTTTGCGTTCGTGGCCTCCGGGTTTGAACTGTGACCCTTCGTCTATCAACTCATCCATCAGCAGCATCATTATCAGATCCACACCTGCAGCATCGCGACCCTCCTGCCAACGCTTTCTATTAGCACAACTGTTGTTTATAACGGTAATTTAATGATTTAAATGTTCTGTTTCTAAATAAATACAGATGGAAACCTTGACGCTTTGCCCAGTGGGACATAGTGATTTTAATCCTGTCATCATTACTCCGTGAAGCAGCTGGCTGTTGTGGCAAACGAAACTCTGGAGGGTAAAACAATAAAAAAAAATATTTAAATATAACTTGTCAGTCTCTCATCTAAGCCTTTCTTTCAGCACTTTCAGTGCCCTCGTACCCCCAAAAAGCCTGTAGCTATAATTACCTATGTAGTGCGCTGTGAATGGGGAGCGGCCTTCGGTTCCCAGATTAATTACCTTAGCGTGGATCTCACTGCTGGTGTTACTGCATGAATAAAGCTGTCGGACACACTACACCTGACGGCTGGGAGAACGGAGAGCTGGACTTTTTCTCGGGCCCCCTGAGAGTCAGGGTGCTAAATGATGAGGAACAGAGACACAGACCATTTTCTTTTTCAACCACACATAGGAAACAGTCACAGCTGACTTGCCCGCACGCTCTCTATTTCTAATAGAAGTTGAGCTGCAGACGAACATCATGCTTTAAAGACGTTTATACTTCGTGTTATATCGTCTGCAGCTCCTGTAGCTTCGTGGTTACCTTACATGAAATGACACCAAAAGTTATATAATCACAAAATAAAAACTCTCAGCCCTCAAATGACTTCTGCTTTCGACAACAATTCATTAGTTGCAGCATGTCATGCTCAACCCATTTTTAGCCTGTGTCCTTATCGACTATGTCAGTTTTTCTAATGTTGTTACGCAGGGTTATAACAGAGACATGCAGCATGACTTGAATGTAATCGGTTATCCTGGTCTCAGGCTTCTTCTCATTGCTGCTCTTCACTCTTGTCTGGCAAAAACCACCTGCTGGTCACACATGTGATGCACATGTGAGAAAAAAGTTGAAATTATTCCCATTATCATTAAAACTAAGAGGTTGTTGTTTTGTCTATAAAAGTGCAGAGTCTTTGTTTTTGAGTCGTCGAGTGTGTGTGTGTGTTACTTGACGGGAGCTGAAAGTTGTGGCTGAACGCAGCATGAGTAACACTGGAGGCCGTGGGATCCGAACAACGAGCAGAGGTCACAGCTCCGTCTCTTTCAGTGACACATTAACAGGTAATAACAGACTCTGTGCTCCGCAGCTGCATGAAACAAGCCTGCGCATGTCGATGCAAACAAAACTCACAACACAATTACAAGTGCATCTATCATACCGGTCATAAATACTGTAGTGGGTTTGTAGAAAGGGTTTTTTCCCTCCTGTTTTCCCAAGTGTGATCCAAACTGGAAGCATATATTTATCAAATGTTTCAAAACAAACACACACAATATGAGCGGTGCACATGCGGTTGTGTGCATGAATAAGACAGGTTAAGTGTCAAGTTGCACCTTCAGTTCTTATCATGTCGTGCTTTGTTTGCAAGCGTGTGGTTACTCATTTTACTGCATGAACACGCTTAATAGCAGGTAGTAAATAGGTAATGCAGACGTTAGCTGTTAGCTGTTAGCTGTTGCTTCACTATCTTACAAGATGTTATGTTATACTGAGCGTTACTCTTCTGTCAGTCTATATCTTTCACTTTCTTTATTGTCTTTTACCCACTGCAGATGTGTTTTTCTCTGCAACACCGTGTTGAGTGTTACTGTTACAGGTGAATTACGACTGTTGTGTTTCCCCCAACGTGTTTCTTAGGGTAATTTTTAAGGTGCTTAGTAAATCTGCGAACAAACCCGCCGCCAGCCACTGAAACGTATCTTCACTTCTCTCAGTTCACACCTTGTTGTGGACGCACATATACTTTCAAACACTTTACCACCACACACTTCAGAATAACTTTGCAGAGGACGTTTGAGTCCCGTCATGTTCCACTGTGACGAGGTTGCACAACTTTAACCCAAGTCAGGATGTTTTCATTCACTGACATGTCATAAAACACGATTGGTTTGAAAGAGTGACTTTGTTCCAACGACCCTGCTGTCGGCGAGTTTGGTTTCAACAAGAGATGTCCTTGCATCAGATGGCGTTTCTCTATTCTTAGTAGGACATCACAGATGGTTTCCTTTCTGCTGGCTTATCTGAATGGAAATTCACCGTGAGAAAGCAACAGCACATCAGCGTTATGATTTATCCCCTTACTCTCTCCACACTCTCTTGTTTGTAAGAGACAAGCAGGGTCAAGATCAACTTACCGGGGTACCGCGCCGGAGACAAGAGTGAGTCAGAACAGTCATAGGAAGTCATCACCTCCAGCTCGACGCAGTCTGGGAACAGCAGCATCAGAGAACTCATTGTATGTCTCCTTCCTACGGAGGAAACGACTGTCAGTGATTATTCACTGTATTTTAACCTCATCTATCAACACCGTGCCACGGGGCAATAACAAATGACTAACAATGGCAGCGGAGGCAAAGATTCACATCTGCACCTGAACTTTAGTGGAGAGGAAGAATAAAAGACGGTGCATGCTGGGATCGGTTCCAACATCCCCGTTGACCCCGAGCAGGAGAGGCAGGTATGCACAAGTGGATGTAGGAGTTAAAAACTAGAAACATAAATGTGGTTCTTATATTCTAACACAGAAGACTGCAAACCACTAATAACAAGTAGAACAAGAATCAAAAGCCTCTTAACACGAATGAATTTCAGTTGCATTAAAGTCAAAACAAGCAAACTAAATTAATAGTTTTATTCATCAAGTGTTCTTGCTTGTCGTGATTCTGCAGAAGTGTTTGTATAAACCAAATTTTCTCTCTGTGTTTTGTGTACATTACGTTCCTGCATCCTGCAGTGAAGCTGCTGCAGCTGTTTACCTACAGATTCCATCAAATATCTTTTTGTTCTTCGGTTTAATGCACAACTACAATCCTACTTAATGATGCAGAATTGCAAACAACTTTACAGTTGTACTTGACTTTTTTTTTATCAAACAGATGTGAGCAGCTTTTCAGAGATCTGTTATGACCTTCGGCTGGAATAAACTGCAGCATCATTTGAAGGTGTATTAACTTTTGTATTAACATTTAAAAAAAAAAATATAGGTTTGTTTTATTAATTTTGTTCTGATGTCCATAAATGAGCGATGTCAGCAGATCATTTATCCCCCTCATTGAAGTTAAACACTGTAACACTGAGCTTTTCTCCAGACACAAAATGTGTCATGGCAGTAAAAATCAGCTTTGAGCCTGTGGTGTAAATCCTGCCTGACAGGACTGCTGAGATAGCTCTGCGTCCACGGCAACGCTCACAGAACTGCCTGCCTCGCTGTCCACACGGCAACAAAGCTCACACAGCGGGCCTCGACCAATCAGGACGCTCCAAAGGTGACAGGCCTGGGCCAGGTCTTCCTTTGCTCTCTGTCGCTATGGCTGCTGCGTTTTTTTGTGTTCCTGAGAGGAAAACCGGGGATAGAGTGAGAGGCCCAGTGACAGGGAGATGGAGGGAGAAGCCCTGCAAAGCTCAGATACACATTCAAACATGAGCCAATGTTTGCATTATCACAGGCTCTCTGGTGGATGAGAAAATTGCATTTGCGGATGGCGTTGAATAATTATTTCATCTGTGGGTGGCACGTTTCTATTCACTTTGCACCTTCCACCCTTTGCGGTTTGCACATGTATACACGTTTCTATGTTTGCATGTAAGTCTGTCTGCGTCCGTCTAGACATCGTGACCACAAGTGGATGTGGTGGGATATGATAACTCAACACTGTGTAATCATTATCACAGGGCGCTGCTAATGTGTTGACAAACACACGTCACCTCTTTGAAGAACAACCTGTTAAGAGTTCGCACACTTTCCCACCAGCACAGATACAGATCAGGGGGAGCAAATCATCCAGAGTCTGCAGAGTTTCACAGTTTGGGGTGGGGACCGTCCGAGCTGCGTGTAAAACTGAATAAACTGAGATGTAACTCCTTTCCGCACTAGTTCCTTTAATGGTGCATTTAGAGAAGTGGCAATGATCCCATAGATATGTTCAGAAGGCGCACTGAAGTAGCTCTTGGACAAGAGCCTGACAATGACCGAATCTCAGTGAAGCTCACATATTGCAAAACTTTTGAAAAGCAAAGGCTACGCTGTGTTCTTGAGATCTCTTTTATGGACTTGAGATGTCATTCGTCAAAGCTGTGTACATTACTGCACTTTAAAAAGCCTCCACTTGTGCTGTTTCTGAGGGACAGGTCTCTGTTTAGAGTCAAGACTGATTGTCCATCCAATTGTTTTCCCCTGGTGTGATGAGGTAGATAAGGTCTGCGAGAGCTCAAGTGTCTTTGAAAAGAGAGAGCCAGTCACAATGGATTTATTGTGTGAGCATCCTGAGGAGACCTCTTTTCTGCCTTGCTGTGTGTATTATTACTGGAGCCTGTTGGAGTCCATCTGGGTGCTTGGATTGGGTCGCCTCCATCCATGCCAAGAACAATACACCTCCCTCTCATGGCCTGGCTATCCTGCTGGCACCACTTCACGCTCACATTGAGTCTTGGCACGGCCCCCTGACCAATTAAGACATACTGTCAGAAAGATTTCTGAAGCCACGTCAGATTGCTAACCTTTGTTTCGAATAATATACTTTAGTTATTAGGTTTATTTATGTCAGGGAACATGTAGAAAATACATTTGTCTGGCAGCAGATTTAACCACCAGCTAATTTTCTTGTCTTTAAAAATACAGAACACAGATCATCCCCACTACAAAGGAGCCTATAAACATTTCCTATCATTTTATTCATCTTCTGTTTGCTCTGACTGGACTCCCGGGTAGAAGTGCTGTTCAGAAAAAATCCACTTCATTTGCTGCGAAACTTGAGGTCACAAAAATTACTCGCTTACTAATTCTCACCGTTTTCCTGCCAACAGGAAAACGAGCCTCCTGGCTCGCAACAATTTGTGAATAGAAGTGACAGAAGACAAAGGGACAAAAATACTTTTTTTTCCCAATCCACGGAATTATTATCAAACGACAGGAAGCTGCTTTAGTTGCCTGACAAATTCACTCACCAGGTACCGGAGGTTCAGTTGACCCCTACCTAGAAACGATGTTATACCGAGATCAGACATTTTACCCAGATAAGATTTTCAGATGGGAGTTCCAATCTTTGCTAACCCAGGACAGGGACACTTTTCATTTGTCCCTTGCCGAGGCAGTTGACCCCGGTAGTTTCAGGACCATAGCGTCCTTGTCGAAGCACCTCGCTCCGTTCCGTCACACCCGAGACACAACAGATCACTTGAAAAGGTCGGTGGGCCGCATGCAACCACTGAATATAGAAGTTCAGACGGCTCGGGGGATGTGAGAGACAGACGCCAAACCTCAGGTGTTCTCCTCAACCGCTGACCTTTTACATGCTCATATAGAAAACCACAACTGCACAATCAAATGCCAGAGACTTCCGTTCCAACAATCTTTGTGACGGGTATTTATGTTAATTCTGTGGCAACCGACCATGACACAGAAAAATACCTCATGTTCCTTCCTGTCCTTCATGTGTTCATTTACCTTAAAACCATGTCGATGAAAAACACTCAATATATGTGGTTCTAAGTGCTTTGAATCTGAACCGATTGAAGTTTCTCTAAAAATATCCCCTGTAGATTAAAATATAATTCTTGCCGACCTTTGTCACATGGAGTTATGGCACATTTGGCAAGTCGAGCGCTCCGGTGGGGCTGTAAATTTAGCTCCCCCAGCTGGCAAATCATCACTTCACTCGGCCGACACGGATTAGCAGAACATCACAGGACAGCGGCCTGATTTTTTTCCCACGACTGTCCGTCCGCGACAGTTGGTGCCGACAGTTAGCGAGACAGGTGCACACATCTTTCACTATGCATTGCATTCGGAGCTCCGAGATAATGACCTTGACTCAAACTGTAAGTGAGCAAGGGTGGACCTCTGTTTGCAGTTACAGGTGCTAACATTAAAATGACTCATGTTTACATTGGTGAAACGCAAATCTCAAAGCAAACCCGAAGACACACCAGCCTATTTGGACAAAGTCTGAGTGCGTGGGCATCCGCACGTTATCCGTGTGTGTTTTGTCTGAATAAATGGATAAATATAGATAGTCAGTTACTGTTTGAACGAACTTCAAAGATGGATTACAGTAGGTGTGACTTCAGTAGCAGCTGAAACGCGATCCAGACAGCGAGGCCACTTTGGTGCGCGCCGTTGCCTGTGGCTCAAAAGCGAAATTGTGTCTTTTTATTTTCTTCTTTGTTGCTTAGTGCTGTTTTTTTTGAAATGCAAGTGATGGTTGAACACTTGACAGTTTAAAGGACATTGGGTTCATACTGCGATGAGTCACGTATGCTGTAGCTGAAGGGAGCGGTGCTAACATGCCCTATAAGCTGATAAGTTGGTGTGATTAAACGCAAATAGCGGTATAACATCCGCATGTTGTTAATAGTTTGTTGACTGTAAATAGTGTTGTTTTTTCTTAACCATTGATACTGTAAATACGTTTTACCTTTTGAATGCTTTGTACACAGGGTCTCAACGGCCCTCCTTGATTAAATTTAATAAAAAAAAGGGTGAAATGAATCTGCAGCACCACCAAAACCCGAATCCCCTGCCCAGGAGTGCTACTAGAGATGTTTGGCCTCATGCAAACACATTATATTGGCCCCCAACAACCGTTTGATATTATATTCCAGTATGTTTGAGTTAAGGTCCCATGGAAAACATCTCCCCTCCCTTTAAAGGCCCCTGGATTCCGCACAACCTTCCCAGTAACTGAAAGTTTTGACCTCGCTGTTCAAATTGCTGACCTTTTGCCCTCTGCCGAAGTTTGCCTTGACCTTCCCTGCACAAGTGCACAGTGCCCCCTGGCTTGGGCCGGATCGCATGCCACGAATACCTGGAGCGTGGGTTTGCTTACGGGGTAAGGCGTGCCAGCAGCGTGCACATGAGCAGAGCAGCAGCAGCAGCAGCTGCTGTGTAAAGCTGCTTGTTATGAGCCTCTGATACTTTCACATACCGAACTATCTGCGAGTGGATACGAGTGGTGGCACACTCGGGGGAGCGATATAGATATGGGTGTAACTGCGGCGTGAATGTGTCTCTTGTGTGTGTGTGTGTGTGCGCAAGTTAGTTCATGGTACACAAACCATAGCTGAGCGTAAGCAATGTGCAGTGCATATAGATGCACGGGATTCTTACTGAGGTATGCTCTGCGTGTGCACATGGGGCATGTTAGTTCATGTCTCACTAGGTTATCTACATATAGCCTCTGATATCTTGTTGACACAACCTAAATACACCGCTGATCACGTATTTATAACTTCTGTAACCACAGTAGATATTGTTGCACGCATGCAAGCGGGAGCCGATGACATTGCGTGGGGAGTTTGTGTCCATCGCTACACGTGCAACACAACCTCACTCACAAGCAAGTAGCAGAAGCTTCTACAGAACTTTAGCCAAAAGACACTGATGAAGATACGGAGTCTTAATGAGTTGGGCAGCGCAGGAGCAAAACATCAGTGATACCAGCCTCTCCAAACCACTTAAGCCCCTAGTCTGAAAGGAAGCCTGTGAGGGAACAATAAAGGATGTCTCCTTGCCACACAGACCTTTATAATGCGAGCTGTGATAGTGCGATAACAACCTCCTTGCCATTCTGTGCTATTCTGGGAGGAGTGGGCTCTGGAAAAACAGGATATCCCCCTTTGTTTTGGTTGGTTGTTTTCGTGTGCGTGCATGCGTGCGGAACAAATTTCGAAATCTTTTTCATCTTTCACCGACAGAGTTTTATTTAAAGCAGCTATAATTGATATTTTTTTCATAACAATGTCTCGGATGAAAATGTCAGCAGCGTCGCCTGGGGCGATGAGTCCACAGATAATTAGCCCCCGACTCCGCGGCTCTCCTCGGCTTTACAGAGGTTTATATCAAGTTTCAACTCATTGTTTAGCTGTCCGGCTGTATTTTGGTTCACTTATAAGTGGTTTTTGGCGAAGCAGGCGGTTATTTTCAGGGGAAAAAGCGCCAGGACTTCACTGTACTCTACCTGCTCTGCACTAAGCAGAGACAGCTGGCAACTATCTGGTGAACACAGTGGAGCCAGATTTCCCCTCAAGTGTTGACAAAGACCAGAAGGTAAAGGAGAGGGAATATTCTATCATTCGTCCCTTGGACAGAAACAGAAAGCCAAATGATTTTGCTCCATAAACACTGGATGTGGTTTTACCATAACAAGTTTGCCATATAAATCTAATGATGTGTAATGTGTTATGTTCGCAGCCTGTTTCTGGTGCCCCCAGGTGGCAATAATAATAATAATAATAATAATAATAATAATAAATAACTGGCTTTGTTAGTCATTGGTTGACAAGAAAATCGGCGTAGGGAGGAGCTCGGGGTGAATCGATGGTCAACACAACACCCAACATTGTTTTCCAAACTTAAAGTGTCAGGTTTCACTTTTCCAGTCATATTTCTTAAATAAGGCATACTCTTTTTTTTTTTTCCAACCGGCCAGGAGGCTCTCATGAAGTGACGGGATAATTACGCACTGCTCAGTATGTCTGAAGAGATAAATATTTTTGGTCATTCGCACAGAAGTATTTTGAACAATAGCACACATAATGTGCATAAGGTACTTTTTTCTTTTGGGGACGCCAATGTAGAGAAATGCTCCTTTAGGTTGTATTAAAGGGACAACATGTACAGTGTGGTGTGTAATGATATTTAATAGTCTGATAGTCAAATCAGGCGGGGGGTCAGAGGCTCATTGAGGTATGTGCGCTTTCAAACTGCTGAACTTATATGTGTCTATGACACAAAATGAGAGTTTGGACTGGCTGGATTTAGTGCTGCAGTAATAACGTAGTGCAGTAAATCTCTAGCTGGACCTCTGGGCAGAGGATTTGCGGTGCTTTATAAAATAGATTCTGCTGCGGGTGCGGTATATGCTCGTATGCTGCCGACACTTTACACGTGTGCCATAATCATTGTCATGCCATGTTTAGTTTCATGATGTTCCGTTTGCAAATGATCCGACACGTTTCAACGGCTCGTCAGCAGGAAAGGAAGAAATCGAGTCGCACTCTGGTGACAGACGTTTTTATTGGTGAGCCCAAAGTTTCACTGCCTGCTCTGACTCCACTCTGCTTTATGTGGACAGACTCTAGGCTGCAGCAGCTTTTGGACGCATTTCAGATATAAAAGCAGTGGTGAAGTAGAATGTACAACCATCTTCATCACCCAAAACGCCGTGCAAACCAACAGTGCAAGTACACCAGAGTGAAGCATCACATCCTACAAACATGATGCACAAGATAATGAGGGCGCCGGTGGCCGGGTGTTGCTGTCCAGCCAGAAACAAAACAGAATGATGAGAAGAGACAGAAAGGTCTCATCGCCCTCCAGAGAGACGTTAGTCCCACAGCTACAAGCTAATTCTCACATTTGGCAGCATCATCCTGAGCTGAGGCTATTACTAGGCTAGTGCCAACATTAGGATTCATGCTAAGCCTCATCATACAAAGTTAACAATTAATGGAAATGATAGTTTTATTCGGTGTCTTGCTGAGAGTTAAAAGATTGATACTGCTCATGTGTTTGTATCATGATAAGGAGCTAGCGCCGGTAGCTGATTAGCCTAGCTAGCTTAGCTGTTTTTGTTTAGTATTTACTACTCGTTGAATGACTAGCTGTTCCAACACTGAGCTAGCTTGGTTAACTGGGCTATGACTTTTTGGGGTCTTGTGGTCAGTTTTGTGTAAGAGAAGGGAAGAGGAGATATAAAGCTAGCTGTCCCTAACCCTGATTGTATGCTTTAAACAGTAAAAAGGTGTTGTTTTACAGCTAACTGGTAGCTCACGATTGAGTTGGGCGGGAGTTTGATACCGCCGATCCGTTTTCTAATCACTACTTTGCGGACTCTGATTTCGGAATCACTTTCAAAATACCCCTTTAGATATATTTAAAGGGGTTTTACAGTTACGTCCTGGTGATTGGATATCAACACAGTTCACTGAGGGCATAGACGTTGATCCATTCTCAAATATCCTCGAGGCGTTATTTCTCAATTGCTTGCCGATGACATATATTACCTCTATTCAAACACCTGTGTGTCGTTGATGTTGCTTTAACAGGATTAACTGAATTTGGTTCTAGTTTTTCAGGTTCAATGTCCTAAACCTACTCTTCTTCATAATGCGGAGAGTAAACAGCCGCGGAACTGCCATGTTCCCTGTCATCAGCAGAAATTACAATAGTTATTTTGTTTCAGGCCATTATGAGATTTCATTTCTGTTTTCTCTGTTATTATGTTGTTTCATCCTCATGGCGTAGTTCTTATCTTTAGGGTTTTCTTTCCCCCGTAAATCACCCCTGCCTTTGTTTCTCTGTCCATTTGGGTAGTTATCTGTCAAGGATGGGGGAGGGATGTGTCACCTCCTCCGCCCTGCATTTAGCCATCCCTCTCTCTTTAACAGGCCACATTGGAGAGATTTGTTGTCCCCGCTCTCTCAATCTTGCTCCCCCCTTTGTGTCATCTCAGGTTACATTGTCTCTTTGCTTTACTGTCAGCTTTGTTAAAAAAAAAAAGGTCCCTGCTGAGACCTGACCTGACCTGGGAGACACAGCTGGTGCCCCGAAATCCTCAAGTGTTTCTCCTGTTTGCCTCGGCTGCAGCTGATATTACAACCTGCCACAACCTCTTATTTTCAGCCGCACTTTCACAGTGTTAAATGCCTTTATATGTGAATCATGAACACATTTTATTAACAGTCTTGTGAGTTGTTTATATATTTAACGTCATAGTTCTACAGACTTTGACAGCTGCTCCCGCATGGCACCAATATTTTACAATGTATAGATAAAGGAGATCACATTATTTAAATAAAACCAGTCTCGTACACGCTCCATGACTTTTATATGGTTTTACTGTAAATGGCTCGGGGGACATGAATAGTAATAAATGCTTTAGCCAAGCCACTGGTGCTTAAAGCCGAAACACAAAACGATTTGATGTGGTGGTGGGAGAACAGTGTAACACCATAACATTCCTTCATGTGAATGAATGACCATTCTCACACTTGCTTTCATTACGATGTTCTCACGACAAGCCCATGACAAAAAATGTGAAGCTGTCACAGTAAAATGTCATGTGGTGCTTTTAAGCGTCTCCGTATTAGGAAACTCTCAGTGGACACTTACTGACGTCAGCTCCCCGAGAGATAGATAAGGTCGGAAAGTCCCAAGTGTGTCTGAGTCTAATTTCAGAAACGAGTGCAGTGAAGTTTCCTATCAAGTCCAGATGTTACCGCTTGTTGTTTTCTTTTTTAATACAAACAAACATGTGGTCACACCCCCTTGATTTATTACATAACAGAACTGAAGGTCTCTCAAGTGACGTCTAATGTCTCCTGTGTGTTTTCAGTGCAAAGACGAGTGTGACTATTAACAAAGAACTCATCGGCCAAGACTTTCAAATAGATTCAGCATTTGCAAAGATCCATAAATTCAGCAAATCTATGTGGAATTGGTTAAAAAGGTGTTTTGGGTGCACGACAGTTTGTTGTCACACTACATAAGAGAGTAAACCAGATGATCGGCGTCTAAAGCTGTGATGTTTAATTGTTTCACTGCCAGTGTGTGTGTGTGCGTAGGAGCATGAGTGTGTGTGCATGTGCGCCAGCAGCTGGATGTCATTACTCATGTTTGTGTGTGCTCTGCTCGGCTCCCCTTTTGGCCTTTTGTAAGTGTCTGTGGAGCCAAAGGCTGTTTCCCTCTGCACTGCTGAGCCCACCAGAAGTTTAATGTTCTCCACACAAAATTAAGCCCGTGCCAAAATGCACAAACTGCCCATCACTCAATGTTGTGAAAAGCCAGTGCAGTTTCTTTTCTAACAAGGCTCACACAGGAAAAACGTTGGCCTTCGTTATCGATTTGATTGGAAAATAAATCATTCAAATTAGCTCTGTATCAGGCGGCCGTCCGGAAAATCGGGAGATGCGGTTCGACAGAGATGTTCACTTTTTTGACAACGCGATTTATGACTTCGGAAAAAAACATCACATTTTCCTGTAAACATGCAAACTTTTATGGCCAATACAGGCGATCAGTGGATGTTATAGATAACACCACAAGGCATCTTTGTGTTCTCACAAAGTACAACTATGTGCGTCTAATTTGCAGCACTAATTTACATAAAAAACATCAAATCTTCACACTTTGGAAGAAGAGCAGGGGCCAACATATCCAGGACGTCTTTAAGGGAGTGATTAAGAGATTTCACAACTGTACTTATCTACTTGTTCAATAAATCCAGTTTCGGTCAGTCAGTTCAGTTCGGGTTGGGTCACGTCAGTTGACTTGGTGTTTTCAAGTACTTGTGTAGAACAAGGTCATCTAGTCTGCACATCAGTGTAATCAGTCAAGCTGTAACAATGTTAACAACTGCGTGACATAAACTTAAGTATTTCTGAGTGCGGCCTCCCGGAGTAAGCAAGGACAACTTGACAAACGACAAGTAGATAATCAAAGTTATGTATTTCAGGTACAATTCGAAACAAGCATTGGTCAAACTCGTCTCATTATACCAGTTAGTAAATGCAACAATGGGGAACTTAAATCTGATGGAGCAAGTAGAGGATGGAACTTAAATCGACCGGTAAGAGCAAGTCATTGTTTGGATTTAAGGTTTCTTAGGTATCATGACGTACACAGAAAAAAAGCACAGGGGTATCCACAGGTGAGGTTAGTTGAGTTTCATTCAAAGTCGTACAGCCCTGAAGGTTCGGAAACTATAGAAAAATCCCCATGCAAATACATCATTTTAATTTTGTGTCATACTATTCACCATAATTTGCTCTGCAAGGAACACAGTGCTCTCAGACGGTGTGACGATCCAAGGATTCAACACCAAACAGGCATAAACAATTAGTATAATCAACAAAAGGCTTTGCGGTACAGAGAGGACCAAGTCCTTGGAAGAAACCAACGACAGTCTGAGAAGTTTTGTTAGCTAATTTGTGTACTAAGAAATGAATGATAACTTGTGCAGCGACACATTCGATTCATGAGGGTTTGTTTCAGCCCAATCTGGGCGTGTCCGTTTAGATGCTGCTGTCTGAAAACACAACATCAGTCAGGGTCTGACACGCGGTTTCCATGTCTGTCTGTCAAACTGTGGGAAAGAGTCTTGACGGGAACAGATTCACACGCTAATTACGACATATGACAATAAATCATCATGAAACTTAACTTATAGAGAGATTGACAGGAAATCATGTACATTATTATCCTCAGAGGAGTTCGCCTGAAAGATAACTCACAAACATAAACCTTGTTTTGGTGACAGTAATGGAGTTATCTGATATCGAGGCCCGACCTCCACATGTTCCTCCAGTTAGACCTCCATCCATAGCCAACTCTTTGTGGATGGAGGAGCTCTGCCTGTCCAGATGGGCCCAGCTGCAGCTTCTCTCAGTCTGCCGCCAGTTTCCACATTGATCCAGGTTACAGTCGGACCTGAAATCGGTTGCAGCACATTTACAAACTGTTGTCATTAAAGTGACCACATTTTAGGAATCGACATAAACAAGACTGTTCGACTCCTGTTTCCCAAGCTAAAGCAACACAAGTCTGAACAACCAGGCCATTTCAATTGATGTCATCCAGCCCTGGGAGACCATTAGAGGGGTCATCTTATGTATAAAATGGGTTTCATGTGAGTTTTATTTGGAGATAGAATAATACAGTCCCAACATAACTCAGCAGAATAAGTTCAAACGTGACGAAAACACTGTTTCCAGCGGATTCAAACTAATTGCCAAAATGTGCTTTTCATCATAGCCGATGTCTACTTGACTGAGACATAGTTTTGTTTGGGGGGGAGACAGTCCAGCACACTCAGAGCTTTTACCATTTAGCAAAGCCCATTAGGAGCAAAAATCCAGATGTTGTTGCTTCTGGAGGCGTCCCAAACTGCTCTGTCTCCTCTGAAACAAACCAGAACCCGTGATGTGCTATATGGCTGTCAACATCGCGGCTAGTGGTTGGCCCGTTTTGAAATTGTACGTTCTCTTCCTCAAAATGACTCTGACTTGTGAGGGTCATAACAATCAAATTACTTTTGCCTTTGGATTTTACAGAGCAACACACAGAGCATTCATTTAGTTGGAGGCTATTGAATACGGATGAAGCTAACGGTTAGCTAGGCGATGTTTTCCTCTTAATAAAGGAATCTTTCCTGTGTTCCTTCACTTGATTCTCTGTTTTTCTGCCACTAAAAAAACTCATCAGATGCAAACTGAGCAACATTTAGATGAGATGCCTTTGATTTTTTTAAAGACTTAATATTCAACAGCCTGAACTCCTCCATTTTTATCAGAGGAAGTCCACCTGACCTGCGCTTTTCCTTCCTCACCTTCACTCAGCAGCAGCCAAGTGGCCTTTTCCTCAGATAGAGAAAGGACCTCTCAGCTGCAGCTCACGTGCCTCGGCGTGATAAAAAGCCTCCCTGCAGAAGGCAGCATGTGAAGGAGCGTGAACAATACAGCCGGTGTGGTGACAGTGTGTGCTGCCATGTCGCCACTTTTCCTTCCCTCCGGCCCTCGCTCCCCTTCTCCTGAGGACACAGCTGTGGAACAAGTCTGCATTGTGGGTTTTTTTTTCACTGTGTAATTAAGTTGAATTACGGCGAAGTGACGGTGAATCTTTCTCAACAGGAATTTCTTGTGCTGAATAATGTTGCCCCAAAATTTTAGACCTCATATTTTGGTTTAGCTAGTTGGTTTTTACAATTATCATTGTTAAAGTCACGCAAAGTCATGTCCCGAAACTGCCTCGCAGGTACATTCTTAAGAGTTACAACACTTAGTAAGGACATGACTTCTTAATCCATTGTTTGGGTTTTTGGAGGATTTCTTTTCTGTTTGATTAGACTCTTGCAACCTGTGTGATGAAGGTGTTCTTTCTCTGAGGCGAGAGTCTTAAGCGGCTCTAATGAAAGAAACATACTGTCCCTGCTGTCTCTGCACTTTAGTGGTGGTGTCAGAGGCATCATAAGCTTGCCAGAATAAAACGTAGCGCTCTTAGCTTGTCGATTCTAACTGCTGCTATGTCAGAGTGCCAGGTCCAGGTCACAGTTTGTTAGTGTGGTTGAGGAGGAGGGGGGTGAAGAACTGATGTGAGCGCCATTGTCTGATAGTCTCTGGAGGTGGTGTAGGTTTCCCTCTCCATGATACTGCTGATTGAGATGGAAAATCAGCATCGCAGCTCGTAGGGGCATTCGAGTGTCTCCTGAAGCCATGAGAAAAGACGTGACAAATGCTGGATGAAGTCATAAAAAAAGGATTAGGCTGCGTGAATGTCTTTCAGGTCTACTGTACATCACTTTTTCACGGTTCCTAGTAAACTCATGTAAAAAAAAAAGGTATCCTCATGATTTTATGCTTCACTGGGATGGGTTGTCTTTGCCAAAACCTTGTGGGTTTGGAATTTGTGATATTTCCACATATATGAGAGAGATTAATCAGATCTGAGGTTTACTTGGCTCGACACTGTTGTCACATGAAATCTATGAATAATGTTTATTTTGTCCTATATAACCTCACTCACATTAATAACATGGACACTGGGTAGTGGAACATTTCAGGAGGGAGGAGAGACCTGGACAGTACTCCAAATTATTACACTTTTTAACTGCCACACAGACGTTTATAAGATGCCATTAGTCATCATTTATTGGGATTTTCAGTTTAGTTTGCTCTATGCAATGCTTTTTGATAGAGAAACACTGGAGTGAGTATGGCAATTAAAGGATAAAGGAGCAGCTGGAAAAAAAAGGCATAAGCGACTTCTTTGCTTTGTTTGGCAAACGTGACAGTGATCAGACTTTCTGTGCCGTTCATTGTGCAGGTCAAACATCCCATGAACCATGGCAACTGAAAAAAAAGGGAGAAACCTCTCCAGTCAAAGAAAAAGTCTCTGATTGACTGCAGACACATAAAGCCTGGAGTAGGTTGGCCAACGCTGAACTATCTCTTCCTTAATTTAAAGGGACAGGCTCCTCATCATCTTCAAATCTGAGCCTCCCATTGAATGTCTCAAGTTGAGATAAGAGCAGGCACTTGCGCTCTCCTTCAAGTGTCCTCATAAACCACATTGTTTCTCCCTGGAGCCAGGCATTGCCAAAAGTTCCCCTCGCCGCCCTGTCCTACTGGGCTTGTTTGGGGACATCTGCTGCCATGCTCAAATATTGTTTTTGGCCGAGCGACTGCTGGCTCTGCTTGCAGAGAATAGAGCGGGGAACTATTTTTACCACAGCGGGATAGTTGTGTTAACATACACAACAATGCCTCTATCCCCTGTTCTTCCAGCTGCAGAGCGGGACAGCAACTGGAGGAGAGTGCGAACACATGGAGCATCCGAGCCAGTTGGTTGTGCAAAACGGGGCGAGCTGGTGGCAACAACAGTATGAGTGAACTTCTAACCTCTTTGCTACTCTTTCTGGTTTTTAAAAGACAGCAAAAAAAAAAAAAAAAAAAAAAACGTTCTGTGAGATTCAGACAAAGCCTTTTATTTTGACAGCCCGATCTTCCAAGAGACGTATCAGGGGACTTTGTTTTTTTCCACAAAAGTCGTCATAACCTGCACCGCAGTCAACAAACAAACAACGCCTACCAGTGTTATGTAATTAGAATTATATCACCTTGTTTTGACCTGTAATCTTTGCTCCCCTCCGGGGGACTGTGGACGTTCCTGACACATATGCAATGACGTGCATCATGTTTTACTGATCTATAGATCCCAGAAACAGCTTCAGATTGGGTTCAGTCTTCCCGCCTCGACCGTAATGACACTTCTTTGTTTTGGAAATTGATCGACTTCTGAATCATTTCCTACTGTATGGCTATTCTGCACTGCCAGCTGGAGGAGAAGACGTCTATTAATACAGTAATATGAAGTAAAGTGCAAACAATGCAAGGAGTCATTAGGCTTTCTCTTAAAACACAGCTCCTTTCCCATCCAGTGTTTTCTTTTCAATTACTCAACCAAAAATCGAAGGTTCCTGCATTAACTTTGGTTTTAAAGTCCATTAAACACTCAAAAAGCAAATGTATTGGAGACTTTCCTCATTTACTCTAAATAAACCGATGTGAAATATGACTCAGCTCTCATGGGAATATGTAAGAAAGAGAGCTAAAGAGTCTTGGAGGAGTAACTGCAGAACCACTCTGAAGCCAAGTTTTTGTGCTTTATCAATGTTTATAAACCAGGGCAAAAGCTTGCAGTACATTAATAGTAGCATAAATTACATCTGGAAAAGTCCAGGATGACAATCTGGGGAATAATCACTATTCCAATGTTTTGACATTAATGGGAATTAAATAATAAATAATATTACTACAGCCGTGCTATCAGCTCCGTGAGGCTGCACAGCTGTGAGCTAAGCTTAATGCAGACATCATAATTCTTTCATGCCAACATGTGTATTTCCAGCAAGTATAATGTTAACCATGTTAGGCAGCGGCATGTTTCAGGAGGTTGAAGGGCAGTCTAGTAATCGAAAGGTCACTTGTTCAATCCCCTGCTCCGTGCCAGGGACCTCGTTGACGTGTCCTTCAGCAAGACACGCGAACCCGATGAGCTTTCACGTCAGCCTCCATCATCAGTGTATGATAGTGTATGAGAGGCATTCCATTTACGATGTTCATCCCACAGACAAACATACAAATGGATGCCATGAGAGTTGACCAACAATTAAGCCAATATATCTAACTTGCCCCCTGGTGGCTGCTTGCAGTATAGTCATTAATCTAGCCGCTTCAATATCATTTAGAACATTTTTTCAACCAAAAGAAAGGAAATACATCTCTGTCATAAATAATAACATATAGTTGTTATCGATAACTAAAAACACCCACTGGGGGTTGCAGAAGTAGTGTAAACTTATCATGTGCTTTCCTGTACATGCTGTACTGTGGTGGAAACATCATCACGAAAAAACACACCCTACCTCAGGGGTTAGGGCTGTAAATAAATATATTGCCTGTCTGCAAGTACTGCCTGAAAGTGACGCCAAAATGTATTATACCTGTTATTAGGTCATTCACAAAGCTAATTAGTCTTGTTGTCAGTCAAAGGCTGCAGACTGGATATTGTTCCTGCCTTGATCTTACACAATACAGTTACATATCACACATGTACCTGACACGCAGGGTGTCGTGTCATCGAGTCATTATGTCACTGTGTAAACTGATACTGCCACCAACTCAGGTTTCTGGAAGTATTCATGGTTGTTTGCAGAGTCAACAAATAGGATCATTAGAGTCTGGACCTTATCCAAATGACTATCACAAACAACTTTCCGGGAAGGGACCCATCAGAAACCATCTATAAAAATGTAAAAAAAAGAAAAAAAAAGAAGAAACTTTCAGATACTGTAACATGCAAATTTCAGACAAAAATCTGAAAACCAGAGACCCCTGTTTTGACAGTAGCAAAAAGTGCAGTACAGATGTAAAATGTCATAGAATGTGAGAATAAATACATTGACTTTTTTTAATGTTACAGTTGGTTTCGGTTGGTTTGCAATCCTGAAATAAGCTTCACAGCTGTTTGCTCGTATTGTAAACTCTGCATGTCACACACAAATCTTTATTAAAATGAACAAATTAAAAAGAGTCAAGCTTGTTTCTTTATAACCCTTGAGCGAGTGATTCACCAGCACTAGTATTTGTCTTTCACTCACGCTGTTTGCTTTTGAATGTGACGTCTGTCTGATGGCTTTGTGTAGCACAGAAAAAAAAATGTAATACATACATATTATCCATGTCTTCCCACAGAGAACGACAACAACAGAAAGAGTCTCCGGAGACTATTTGGCTATCTACT
Source organism: Macroramphosus scolopax (assembly GCA_901007825.1). Lineage (NCBI taxonomy): Eukaryota > Metazoa > Chordata > Actinopteri > Syngnathiformes > Centriscidae > Macroramphosus > Macroramphosus scolopax. The sequence continues at coordinate 19,707 of CAAKHC010013183.1, forward strand.
ACAGCCATTTACCACTCATCTGTCTTGAATTAGACAGCAGTCACCACCATATAAATACCCACTCATCATCCCAGTAGTTTATCCCTCCCTGATGCAGGCCTGAGACGACACAGACAATAGCGGACGCCCGTTGCACCAAGTCCCCCCGAGGCATGTCTCGACTCAAGGGCTGCGTTTAGCTTTTATTACCAAAGGAGATGGATTGGCTCCCCACCCTTATTTGGTGGTGCAGTGTGTATATGAAGGGCTGCGGTTGTAAAATATAAGGCAACGTGGCTCAGTCAGAGCGGAGCCAGGTAGCCAAGGAAGAAACACCGCCTCCAATTTGCAAAAGCTCCTCTCCCCAGAAGCTGACTCATGGCAAATGATGTGTCTCTGTCGATAGCTTAATTCGGTCACGATGCTTTTACGCTTCACCCTTGTAAGGGTCCCTCAATAGGAAGATATTATTGAGCTTGAGTTGCAAAATGCTGAAAACATAATTTACAATAACAAAGTGTGACATGCATTTCAGATGTCTGCTGAAACCGACCCTGATACTTAGAGGGTTATTTTATTTTGTTGCTGTTGGTATTGTGTAAGGTTACAGGAAGCTGTTAACCCCTCTGTACTTCTAATGAAATTGGCAAAAAAAATTGAATAAATGTATGAATTGAAATGTATTTCAAAGCCATTTATTTGAGCTCGGGTTAAGTAGCTTTCACCTTCAAACAGGTTGCTATGGCAACTCCATTAATCTTTTGAAAGCTTGAACAAATCAAGTGCACATTAATGGATCAACAACTACGAATAAGCAGATTTTTATACATGAGTTCAAAACAATTAAAGATAATCTTGAAGAGACGCTATCACAATTTGACAACCCCTTCATAAGGTCAGCTAATTTGTTGGATGCAATAATACAAATGTGGTTATTATTGTAATACTGAAATTGCATCCCATTTTCTTTGCCTTTTTAGGGTGTTGCAAATTTCTTTTGGAAAATAAAAGCCACATTATCTTCCTGATACCTGAAAATTGCTTGTAATGCAGCCTACTGTTGGGTATTTTAAAAAGAAATACAGAGAAAAGTGGTGTTTAATAAGAAAGTGCACCAAAGCCAATAATAAAAAAAACAGGTTGTAGTTTTTGAGTATCCTGCTAAAAGAAAAACAACTCATTAACAAATCATAACATCCATGGTAAAGGCAATTACACCTCTAAATCTACTACCACACTTATAGAAATCCATTTGTAACTTAACTTGAACCCATAAAGTTTCATGAAAAAATGAAAAAGAACTACTGCTAGTATGCTAAGCTAGGCTACTTAGCATTTTGGCTAAGCTAGATGCTCTGTTTTATATTCATGGTGCCGGAATTTATCTACTTCCTCATTAATAATGTTTTTCAATATAATGAATTACCAACATGTTTCGAACGTGTTACAAAAGGTCTTTCAAATATAACCTGTAGTTAGCGCTTTAACTTCAGCGCTTTAGCTAAGGCTATCTCACTAGCTAGCAAGCGGAGCTAGCTTGTTATTATCCAGAGAGCAATACTTGTGGTTTGTTGTGATATTTGAACACTACTATACAATTCACAACCCAATAATACAGCACAGATAACATCATTCTGTTCAATGTTGTCCAAATATACGGTTTCAGTTTGTAGGGCTGTATTCACCACAGACTAGCGGTGATCTTTTACGGCCACATTTGACTTAAAAGTGTCTTCATGCTACCAGTTTTAATCCAGAAGCAACACAGTTCTGCAGCATATTTACATTTAAACCAGTTGTCACCTACAAAGCACAGGTGAGTGTTACTATTATTTGTTCCACAGAGCGACTGGTCTATGAAGGAAGTCATGTTGTTCCCCAGAGGCCGTCCGTCCGCAGCTGCAGCTGCACCGGCGTGTTTTGACGCAACATATGTGCCCACTCTTTTCCCTGTGGACGGGAAGTTCATTTCCTCAGAGGATGGAGCCACACCTATTGAAGTTTTTGATGTTATCATTTTATTTGGCCTGAATTAGGGTTTCGGTTCTTAATTTTGTTGTGTTGAAAACTGATGCCATAAATGACGACATGTTGCAGTAAGGTGTGTGTTTTGAACAGTATTTGTTGCCCTGCAATGCAAATCATCTCCAATTTCTTTTTTTACATAGGCTGCTTTGTATTTGAAACATTTGAGATAAATATTTCTTACAGTCTCGTCGCTGACATGTTTCCCCGACAGCAACTGTGAGACGACACAACATGCTTTTAGAAGGTGATAATTGAAATGTCATCACTCTGTGATACATCTCATGAGATGGTTCGGTGGGTTCACAGACCCGGTAGATACTGATTCCTGTTGTCACTTTGCATTGTCGCTCAGAACAAATGGAGAAACAACAGAACGAAGAAATGTGGTGCAGAAATATGTTAAGTATCCACTAATATAAAACCAAAACCATTCAGCAAGATGATACATGTGCAAATGTATCATCAGGTTATTGTAGAAAAGACCCCCTGTCATTTGCAGAGCTCAAAGCAGGACAGAGGCAGTAAACAAAACAAAAACGTTCAGGGACTTGAGCTTTTCTTGCAGCTGAAGTTGAGGCGTGACCCCTGAGATAGGCACCAGGCTATCATGAGGGCGTCTCCCTAAGTGACTGGCCAGGAGAACAGAGCGGCCTTTGTCAGCGCTGTGTGTGAAAAAGTGCTGAGCCAAGCAAGCCCTCACCCTGCCGCCTCCCCTTACATTTCTCCCCCTGAGGACATACACACCACACACAAATGCTAACTTGTGTGTATTTACCAGCAGTCCCAATGGACAAGGCTTTCACTTCAGCTGGTGGAGGGTTGAGGTGGGGGAATACAGGGCTGGTTTTGTGGTCAAAACCTTTAGCCGAAATATGTTTGCGTTGCATTGTGGGATCTAAGCTTTAATAGACTGTAAGGACTTTCTGGGATTGTAATTAAATCATCACGGACTGAAATGTCATCATGCCTGGCCACAGATCTGCTGTTATGAGGATTAAAATAACTCTTGTTGTGCACAACAACTCTGTTTTCTGTTTGCAATTTAAAATTTTGCCAAGAGCCCACAACCCTTCTGTATGAGCAATAGCTTATTCACTGCTCGGGCAAAAAAGGAAAATGTCAAACTATTTTGATATTAGAATTGAGAATGAAAACATGTCAGCATCTCATTAGGTCTGTGTACAATGCGGAAAACTCAGAGGACTCCTGGGAGTGAAAACAAATATCACATTATGCTTTCAAGTATCTTCTTAGGTGTCTTGTTCTGTGTAAAGAAACGTCAGGCAGACTGTCTGCGAGTGATTTCTGTTGTGTTATAACAGCGTACAGCCACTCTCGCCATAATAAACTGTATGACAGACAACAGAAACAAGTATGTGCTGTCTGTGTGAGTAGTCCAAACAAGAAGGTGCCCCAAAGGAGAATGTTATAATTGCTTTTGAAACACTGGCGCCCACTTTTTTTTTTTACAATTACTACCTTCAGGTTTTAAATTATGCTAAAAAATATCAACAGATGACAGGTTCCCTTGCAGCTTCACATGTGAAAATACCTCAACTTTCCCTTTATAAATCGAACACCAAGTGCAAAATGTTGGCCCTTTAAATAGACTTACATTCTTCAGCCATTGAAAGGTTTAGTGTCCGAAATTGACTTCAAGATGCTCGTCCAGTCTACCCTCCCCAGCAGGGGGGACGACTTATAAGATCACCATTAAATGGCAACTCGTTTGACCGTGACCACGAGAGCACATCAAGCCCGAAGCCTTGGAGGTAATAATTGAGGGGGATCTAAACCACCCCAACCCAACGCTACAAAATAATCCTAAATTTCCTTCAATTCCACCGTATAATCTTAGATTCACAGTAAACAGAAAAATCAGGCAAGGGTTTGAGCCCAGAATACATCTCTGATATGCTTAAAGAATATAAAACTGGGCTCTCATGACTGCAATTAAAGCCCAAACTACATATAAAGAAGCAGCATTTAGCTGTTATGACACATGCAGCTGGTGCAAGCTGCCAGAAGATTGGAGTTATGCCTCAAATGTAGAAATCTTTATCTCTTACTACCTTCACTTTGTTTAGTTCTATTGTATGTACTTTGTACATTTTACTTAGTTGTTTTTTAAATTGTTGTGCACTTTTAATTATGTTTCCCAGTGTGTGAAATGTTCTATATGATTGAAATTAATATCTATCTACTATCCAGATTCAGGTCGTGTCATCAGGAAATATGAATCATTCATCTTTCGAAGGCGATATGTGTCAGCAAACCACACATGCACCCCTGTAGCCTTCCTCGCTGCCCCCGTCTGCACCGAGCAGCTGCCTCAGGGGGATCACTTTAGAAACTCAGTGGAAGAAGAAGAAGTGAATCACACTTTATATAAGGTTGCACCTTTCTCCCCGGAGGGCAGAGCATGCAAAGAAGCAGCACTGCTGCTCCATCACAGCTTCCAGGCCTCATGAAATGCCTCCATTGTTCAAGCTAAATCTAATTTTTTAGGGACTTTTAGTGGTGTTAAATAACTCATGTCTCGGGGAGGTGTTGACATGAGGAGCTGCTTGCTTGGCAAATATATCAAGCTTGTCTTTCCTGGTATGTTGTGTTAAGCGTGAGAATATGCACGCCAAACGACATTATAACTTGACACCATCTACACGCTTACGTGCTGCGGCAGCTGCTTATCTGGTATTTTGTGATTTAACAAAGATTTATGCTTGTGTATGTTTATAAGGCTCACATGAGCAGAACCCTCCGTGCTGTAACGCAAACCCGACCTGAGCAGCAGGTTCATGAACATTGTTGTGAAGAAAAAAGAAACTCAAGCTCTTTCAATTGTCCATAAAGTTTTAATGAAAACAAAAAACAGCAAAGTACCCATTAAACAACAAAAGAAATTAAAGAGATTGTAAGATTTGGAGAGCCAAGCTCTTATTTACAGCATATTGCACTAGAAAAAGAACCAACATCCCCCGTCCTCCGTTCCTTCCATGTCCTGCGCTGTTTGAAAACCGTGCAGTGGACACAGAGCAGTCCCAAAGATAACACAGCCAATGCTTGAATAAAAACTGCTACATCTGGACTGGGTCTCGCTTCATAGGACACATGAATGTGAAATCCTTGAGACCACTCTGAACATAAAGAAAGCAATGTGAAGACGATACAGAACCCCCCGCACACGCAGCACAGGAGTCCGAAAGACGTTCCACTGTTCAGTTCATGTATTAACAGAGATATTGTGGTTTTCACTCCATTAAATTACATTCAAACCCTTAAGATACAGATTTTTTCAGGAATGTCGGACATGCATTTTTACTCCATTTACAAATATTGAAAAAAGCCCTTGAACTGAGTGTTACACAGCAGACTTGGCAAAATTAAAAATGCCACAACATTGAAAAAAAGCCATCGTAAAAAAAGCAAAAAGTTGTTGTGTAGTTCTTTGTCTTCTTACAAAAAGGTGGAAAATTTGAGTTACAAATTTCTTTGTTATAATAAAGATAACTATAACAGCTGTCAAATTCATGTCGAATGTATAAAAAAAACACCAAATCACAGCACTTAACAGTAAAGATGCACTCCTTCTCGGATATTCAAAACAATCGATTGAAGAAATTTGATATTAAAGACACTGAAGGTTGAACATATAACAAACTTGAGTCAGGGTTGCAGCGGCGGTTGATTACGGCTCAGATCAACACCACGCCGACAGAATGGCTGTTCAACCCACCTCACGTATAGATAATACTGGGCACCGTGGTGGCTCATTCCTCCTTCAAATGTAAACCCACAGCCCTGCTAGATTGTGGATAATAAAGCACGAACACCCAGACTAGCTGGGCCGATCCAGCATATCACAGATCTTAAGAAGATTCAAGAATCTAGAGGGGAAAGTTCAGCAGAGGAGTAGAAAGAGAGAGGCGCAAAATACGGCATACAGGTAAAAAAAACAGTTTTTTTTTACAGTGCACATTGATTGCAAACAGTCATTTCTGATATTGAGAAGGTTTTGCGTGGTGATGTCAAAGGTTGAGCCTGTGCCTCGTGAGCTGATGTGAGGAATCAATCTGATGTCTTTCTTGGTATCAAGGCACAATTAACATGTTTGTGCCGATATACTTGTATTAGATTATCCCACAGAGCCTAAGTGAAACAAGAGCTGGGACCAGTGACTTTGGGTAATCATGCCAAGTGTCGATGATGATGGGGCAGGTCTGTTACTCACAAGGCACATTTTGTACATTTGATTGTCTGTTGTTCCCGTGATTTGTAAAGACTCACACCAAGCGTGTGAGAACGCACGAGGCACATGGCTTTAGTCCAACCTCCCCCCACACAGGCATCAAACACACAACTGAATGCACATCAACAATGAGAAGAAAAAGACTGTACACACTGAAATAGTATCTATACAGTAGCACTGAGCGAATATACACAAAATAAATAAGAATAAATTATCTCAAAGAAAGCAAACAAATGAAACTTGTTCTTAATAAGGACAGGGAGTAGTTAAACATGTTAGTCTGAGGCTTTGGACTGAAGGATTGGCTCAGCGTTCAGTGTTTGCAGGAAACAAACTTTTGGTTCAGCTATTCATGTATGAAAGATTTAAAACTCCTGACGATCTGTGACACACTTCTATTGCGTTGTTGGGTAATAACAGGCGATTTGGGACGGTTCTAGGAACGTTTTGTGGAGGTTCCCTGAGAAACAAGGGAACCTTTGAGGGATTTTTACCTCCGCCAATGATGTTCTACCTTCAGTTTGTTTGTGTCTGTTAGCAGGATAACATAAAAACAACCCAGCGTTGGGAAAATCTATCAAACTTTGGGGCGGATCCATTAAACGTGGGGAAAAACTCTGACTTTGGCAGAGGTTTGGTATCACTTCCAGTTTCAAAAACAATGAAGTGACACAAGCTGACAATTTGTATATCAATGTCATTTCTGCTGATGCAGGATATTGTGTGTTTTGTTGTGTGTTCAAATTCCAGAGGCTAATGCTAACAGGCACACGTCTTGTTTTACACTGTTTTAAACATGGCGGTTGCCGATGCTGCATTGGCAGCACAGCTTTGAGGAAAAAGGTTCCTAATGTTTTTGGGAAATGGAAACAGTCCGGTAAAACATCTTTGCTTGTTCATGTTTTATTAACTACTCCCTGAAGAAAACATAAAGAATAAAACCCATCAGTGTCTTCAAAAGTTCATGAATCATGAATCTACAACAGAGTGAAATAATACATGTATTTGTCCATATGAGACCTTGAAAAACAGTGGCTGTATCGTTGCAAAAATGCTGCACAAACGTGGCACTGGTCACCCTCGGATGTATAAAAGGTCTGACGCCACAATGTGTCTTTGTTGAAAACTGTACAAAAACCACCAAGATGCCAGAGAAGCTGAGTGAGCCATTGACATTTTGATGAAAGAAAGCACTTGATTGAGAGGTTGAGTTTGGATGATTCGTACATTTAGAAAACAGCTGCAGTGAAATAAAAATAAAAATGCATCGCTGCAGCTTGAACCCAAAATGTTTCTGTAACAAAGTGGTAAAGAGATGTTTGCTAAGTGGTGCATTTCATCGAGAACAGAGTCACATTCGGGCAGAAAGTTTGATTGCAAATGCATCTGATCCCCGTTATGTTTACTCCTACTGGCGTGAATATTGCTCACAACAACAACTGATGATAACAATTTTCATGTAATCTCACAGGCGACCCACAATGCAGCGAGGGGGCAAAGATGTGATTGTCAAACTCCTGAAAAGCTTTAGAAACAGAAACCAAATCTTTTCAGCTGTCTGATTGTTTCCAGTTCCCTGACTGCGATCGCACAAGTGAACTTGTTTGATCTTGTTTGTGCTTTTTTTGGTTTTAAAGGTTACTGCAGGTTTTGAGAACAGTAAGCACAAATTGAACGAATATTCACAATCACAACGTCAAGTCTCGGAGTTACTCGACTTCGCCTCTTAGGTGCACCTTAATTCAAGTATGCATTTATCCTTTAAATCAACAGGACCTGAATCTTTGCAGCTTCTAACAACACGAGTGGTACTGGAGGGGGACAAGCTGATTGATGGCACCAGTAAATAGAAACAGGTTGATATGATGCCCCTGTGTTTACAGGGGAAGTTGGTAAATAATGCGTAACTGACCAACAGTGCAACACTGCCACAAGGCGTGACAACCATTTTCAAATGAGCCAGTGTGGAACAGAAATGGATTAATATAGGGCTTTCGTTTTTATCTGACAATAAATAAGAAATGTGGCTTGAGTCCTCAAGGTTTTACGTCAGTAACATCCGCACAGAAATGTCCACATCCACAGTTTGTCGCTGAAAAAGTGTCCTAATCTCAAATCTCTTATGATTTCCTTGATGAAAAAAAAGAGCTGTGCTGTGGTAGGAGAGAATAAGGCTTTCACTGGACTGATGGAGGTCCTTCAAGATTTGAAATACCAAATAATAAGAGCAGTTTACTGTACAAAATAGGTCATCTTACAAATATTTCGAAAATATCTCTTCGAACCCAATGGCTTCTTCTTGGACAGGCAAAAAAAGAAAAGAAAAAGAAAAGCCATCCGTCTCCGTCCAGCGGTGACCAGTTTTTTCATCTCATCTTCATATTCAATTAAAAAAAAAAAAATCCAAACCCGTGTTCCTTCTTACAGTGCCATCTCTAAAAGTCTAGTCCCTTGACTCTGAGGGGGGAACAAGAGCCGAGGCCAGGACCAGCAGGGAGTCCCTTCATCTCTGCTCTCCTCTCAGGCGCGGGATAAGAGCCTGTCTTGGAAACAGAAAGCCAAACAGGGCCAACGTAAGGCGCATCCAGGCAGGCAGGTTTTGTCTCTGGTGCCTCATGAACTGCAAGGAGGCAAAAAAAAAGACAGTTGAAGTGAGGAGCGCCAAAGAGGTCAATGCTCAGTTTGGATATTTAAAACACATTTAAAAGTGAAGATAAACCCCATATCACAACTACTCTGCTTATCGGACCTTCATCGGTTGTGAAAGTCGTTTCGCAGATATATATTTGCATCCTCTGATAACGTGTTTTTGTGACCTGTGGTAAACCCTCTGAGCTAAAACCATATGACCAAGGAGCCTTGGTGTTTCCACAACATTAGCTTGTGTCTAGCATAACATGTCGGTCACACGCACGTCCTGCCCGATACCTCTGCTGAATGTGTCTGGTGCAGCAGAACTTTTGCATCGCAGCCAATTTTGAGATGATATAATAGGTGAACACAGGTGTTAATGATCACAATTAAGGCTGTCAGCGTCATTAGTAACACCTGTGTTGACCTGCTATTGCTGTGTACAATGAATGTGACTCTCTTATTGTTTAGGGACAGGACATTGAGTCTTCACCGACCAACAACAAGAGAAGGACAAGACCTTTCTAACCCCCAGGAGCAGCCACTTAAATAAGTATCACTGAATCTGCACCCCTCTGATTTGAGACAGTTCCTCTCTTAGTCTTAAACTGTTGACTTCTAAACAAGAAAGAGAAACACTTTCAGTGAACGTGCTGCCTGTTTCATCACAACTCCTGAAACAGCAAAGTCAGCTGAACGACTATCAAAACAAAGCAAAGGAAAATGAAACCGCTCCCTCCTTCCTATGGACATGTTTTCCCCCCAGCTCTGTCATTTCCTATCGGGGCATGCAGCCGTCATGAACTACAGACAGATGAAGAGGTTTCTTGTTGAAACCTGCAATCTCCTCCCCCACCCCACCTCCTCATCTCCGATTCTGCGAGGCTCCCACTGGCTGTCTGAACAGCCGCGCACAGTTATTGCAGCCCGTTGCATAAGCATTCCCGTTACAATCTCTATTCTCCGCGCTCTCCATCAAGGTCTCTACCAGCCTCGCAATCAGAGTCTGCCACGGGCTATTTGATGCAGGAGTAGCAGACTGAACGGCATTGAAGCAGCACTGCTAAATGTAACTCTAATTGTCCTTAATTGCCTTAATTCTACACTGCTGAGCTTATTTAAACAGTAGGTTGGTTTAGTGCGCATGGGGCTCATCTTTTTGCTCTGATTCGCGTGGGCAGAGGAGAACGGTGCCTGTTTTGCTTCCCCTTTCTAGCCAAACAATTAGGACAACTGATAATTTGCATGTGTCCCACAAATAAAAGGATTATCATTTTGTCGGGCGCCACTTTGCAAACAAAAGAAGTCTAAAGTGACTCAGGAACCAGGAAATGAAAACCCACATATTAGACGACACTGGCAACTTCTGCATGGAAGAGGCAAGTGAAAACATCCAACAATAGCAGCAACAGACAACACACAGAAGTGGTTGGATATCATAAAAGGCTCTCTTGTCATTACTCTCCCGTTGGATAATTCCAACAGCTGCAGTATCGGTTCCTGCAGGGTGACGCAAACTTGAGCACCCCGCAGAAAAATAAGAGAAAATGTTCTTTCTTATCTCTCAGTGTTACACAAGCACACCGAAAACACACAAGAACATGCACACACCGAGGCAGTCAGCAGGACAGCTGAGGTATTGTGGGTAGCCGTCATGTTATTGGCTGTGTCTATAAGTGTGTGAGTCAGAGTCTATTTTTAGATGTGCATATACACAGCCGGCGAGTCTACCCGGACACACTCCCCGTCGTGACAGTCACATCTATCACACCTGCTTTTCTCCGTATGTATATCATTGTCTGCGTCATTGTTTTTTTTCTTTTCTCTTTCTTCTTGTTTGCCTAAAGTCTGGCTCTCCATTAAACAGTCAATGGCTTTTTGCAAAATTTATCAACCACACCTTGTTGTCAATAAAGAATTCCTGTCAAAACCGTCACAGCAGCAGCTTAGAAACTTGACACCCCTCCCCTCCTGGCATGTTTTGTACTCTCGACTTGAAGGCTCAGCCAGCCGAGTAACTGTATTTGTTATACAACTAACCCGTTGACCTACTATCAAAAACAAAGCGAGTGTGCACTGCTGACTCGCACATGTTGTCATCTAAGTCCAAAGACATCTGTAATCTCATGAGTCAGTTCCACGCCATAGCTCCATGTGGACTTTATTTTCTGTCATGCACAATTAGCTACAGAGGATGAACCACTCAGGGGATGTATGCTTAAATACTCCCCTAGGAGCATTGCAGCAGTGAAGCCACTACGTTTATCGCTACATCATCCATAGAGCCCAACAGGAAGTACACAAGAAACAAACAGAAGGTTGATTTAATCATTTAAATTGCAGTTAAATTATAGAGAGGAGACAAGGGGAATCAGTCTGAGATAGGAGCAGCTCATTTAATCTGCTCTTTTCTAAAGAGCACTGATATTAAAACAGATGAGGACATGGGTTTGTTTTCTTTTCTCGTGTCTTTGTGGACCAGTAAACATGAACTTGATATTCATATTGACTTTAATGACAAGGTATCAATGCCACTGGCACAGTATTGGCAGTGTTTTTTTTACATCCATCTGCTCAGTTTAAGGTTTAGGAGAGAAAAGGGAGAAAGTTTAACTTAACCAGGATGCCAAGCTGAGAATGAATATAAGAAATCTTGAGAAGTGGTGCTCCTGGGAAGTTTCCTTACAGCCAGCTGTGACATTACTTGCTTAGAATTAGCATCCGTTATGAAGTTACTAAATCAGGCTTTATTAGTACGATTTTTTCCTTAAGCGAGGCCAAGAAAGAGGTTGATTCACGACTTGGTTTATTTTTATCGAGCGTGGTTTGGGGCCAGTTCAGCTGGCATAATGTTTTATCCCTTTCTTCCCAAGAGGGAGCCACAAGTTGGCACAAGGTAGCTTTGAACCTCTCCCCTAATCAAGTAATCACAAACTTTTTGCCTCCAGTTTTCCATTACAATCCAACTTCAGTGTTTGGAATCGCCCATTATTGTACTATTCATAGTTAAGTATGATGTCAAATTGAGTACACAGTAGTAAAAAAATCCACATAGTATGTGGACTTTGTGAACGCAGGAATTGCCCTGATGTATTCTAAATTAAAGAGAATTTCTGCGACTTGCTTGACATACTCAAGTGCTTGGAAAATTTCTTTCAAGCTGGTACGGCTTGATTCAACCAAATAAAATTGACTGAAATTTAACCTGATTAAACAGAAAAATCTGCACGTTATCTCAAGGTAATCCTAATCCTGTTTGAACATGGCTCAAATGTAAAAAATGTGCACAGTTCCAGAAAGGGATTATAGTCTCCAAAGCAGAATAATATGCACAGCACTAACTCTGACGCACTTCACGTCTGCATGTGTGTCTTCTGCTCATAAAATTAATGGATTAGTCCCGGAAGCGTATTTGAGAAGAAGAGCTTTTATCCTGATGAAAATTTTACGGGGCTTTGAGAATTTGGTTGGGACAAGAGCATATCGACGAATCGACCAGAAGACTACAGCCATTACAAACTAGCCTTGGTACAAAATAAACACACTTCAGTTCTTTTACCAAGATAAAAACATTATCCACAAAGAAAACAGTTAAGACATTTATAACAAGTGTGGTGCTTTAGTTGTTGGATGTGCTTAGATGGGACAACAAGTTCACCTTCGTTTGTTGCCACAGTCATTCTGTATATGTCAGTGTGGACAGTAATGATGTAGTAATGTTTCCCTGAGTATGGAAGAATGTAGTACATCATATTTCAGTATGTGGCAGTACTTTAGTAGGTGATTTACGAACACGGTACATGTGTGTCTTGACAATGTTTGTCATAATAAAATCCATGACTTATTTAAGGAAGTGTAAGTAGTCTCTTTTTGTTCCCGGCTTCCATACACATTCTATAACTGTTTTGTAGGAGTTCAAGCAAACATCCACTTCACTGCTTCAGGACTGAGGCTTACCAGTTCAACGTGATCCTGGTGAAACTTGTCTCCGATCTCCCGAAGTTTTCGGCCAATTTGTGCCTCGACGCTCACCCCTGCCTGCTCCCCGGGCCTCTCTGCCATCCTGTCATCTTCCTCCCCTCTCCCCTCTTCCTCCTCCTCTTCAATTTGCCTTTCTCCCCGGTCCTCCATAGGCTCAAACTGAGCGGGAAAATGTGAGCGTAATCCAGCGTTGCCTAAAAAGAAAGCATCAAGTTTCTTAAAACTTGTGTGGATAGTCTATGATGCTAAGACAGGTTATTATTGTCAGTGCCAAGATGAGTACAAGCATGAATCTGATCATAAGCCAAACCACTTGATTTACTGTTTGTGGCCTCAATCACCGCTGTCTGGTCTGCTTAGTTAACTAACAGTTACTAACACTTACATCTACTTTACTCTTAAATGCTCACTGAAACCCAAACAGGTTTTACTGTATCTTGTTCTGCATGTGATCAAAATTCCAAGGTGCAAAACTCAAACACATTATTAATTCAACAAAGGCCTCATTGAACTGCCTTATTTCTGTCAGCTGTGTCATTGAGTTTACTCATGGCCTCTAGTATGTGCCTCTGCAGTCATGCCACTTAAAGAGAAAACAACTTTTTTATGTCATCATGTGCAGACTGCCCTGCTATTCTGCCTCACAAAGATCTCAAAGAAACAGAGCATCCAGGACTGTGTTGACTGTGCAGAAGAAATGGCACTGAGCCAAGTGCATGACATCCATTACTGGTTAGAATACAATGACTGAGAGGGTAATAACAGTCATTGGCGTTTTTGTATTGATGACTTTAAACACAGAACAATACCTCTCACACACCGACACTGAGTCAACAAACAAACAACCGTCTGCCTCAACATTTGTTCAATTCAATTAAGGTGATGTCACACTGATTTGATTAGACATCGGGAAACAAGATTGAATTAAAACTGATGAATTCACGGAGAGTATGCACCTTTATGTACCTTTGTATGTGTCAAATTATTTATGTTCTTTTAAGAAAAATCAAATACAAAAAAAGGGAAGTTCCACCATTGTAAATACTGCAACAGGGTTATTTTTTTAATCAAATTTTGGCAAATTTTATAGACTTATTTCATTAGAAGACATGTAAATATGCACAGAAAACACAGTATTTCTCAGAATGGCTCTTTCCTCAAGTTCTCAGCTGAATAAACTAGGGGATCACCCAGAAACAAGGACACAGCATGTTCTGCTTTAATAATCAAATTATATTCAGCTTCTCTGATAGTCAAAGAAAAAACATGTTTGAGGACAAATACAAATAACAGACAAACTGGAAAAAAGGAATGAATCCCTGTGTGAGGATTCGCTCGGTCTGGTGGTATGTTTCTAAAACTGTAGGCTCACAAAACTTAAAAAAGTCTCCGCCCTCCTTACCGTGAAAGGGTATGCGAGGCTGCCGGTATAAGCCGCATGACAGCGTGCTGAAGTTGATGCTGTTGTTGTTGTGGCTTTGCGGCGTGGGCACAGCAGCAGTGACGACAGCAAGGTCCTGTCGGGATTCGATCTGCGTAGCTCGATCCTCGTATTTGAAGTCCCTAAAGGGCGTACCCCAGCGCTGCGAGATGGGCCGTGACATGTCCTCCTCCTCATCATCCATCCGACACCTCAGCGGTAAAGTCCCTGGAGGGAATAAACGGACACACGACGGAAACTTTAAAAATTTGTGTTTGAAAGTGTTTTGGCAGCATAAATATTGAAGAAAAAAACTTCAGGACTGCGTTTGAATCATAACAATGCATTTATGAACCGTGATTCATAGTTCATTTGGTTGTGATTTGTTTCAGGATCAAACAAAAACTGCCATGAACGATCCTGCTATCAGTGGAAACTTTGCCCTATGGCAGATGGAAAATTATCTCACTCAGTCAACATTAAATGAAAATAAATCATGAGTCACCATAATGCATAGTAAGAGGCTTATGTTGTGTTAGCTAAAACTGAAAACAAACAAAGCTGGATCTGCGAAGAAAAATACATGTAGCATAAGGAAATGGACATACAAGAGGCCATAAACAGCTAAAGAAATCATGTCTCTCATATTAGAATCATTAGTAGCAACAGAAGCAAAATGTATGGAAACAGCATCTGTAGGGGACCCAGTGGGCGGCTAAAAATGCTATGCCAGACCTGCCACCATCCTGCAGCAGATTTGGCCAAACTGTCCCTGATAATAAGCCAAATTGTAATTTCATTGCCAACCAACGATCCACCCGAGCTTCTTTCTCCCCTCAAAATTACCTTTATCTGGAAGATGGGGGCCACAGCGCAGAGCACAGTCAAGGGATTAGGTTCCTCCTGCACAATGCTGCAGCTCAACAATAAGACCTATGCTCCTGGCACCCCCTCACAATCACTGGATAGCTGCCTGTGCACGATATCAGCTCACATGCAAAAAGCAGCGGGGGTTGTGTGAGTGAAACCTCAGTGAAACCAAAGTTCTGGCTAGACAGTCATGTGCTGAGTGCAGCAGCGTTTCATGAGGGAGATAACAAGTTTCACTCCATCCCTAACTGCGCCTGCTGAACGCAAACACTTGCACTCTCTTCCTCGTTGGCCGCATGCCACTATCTTAACTACTGTTTCATATTTTTGTCAAGGGTGACTGTCCTTTCCCTTTGTTGCGTGAGTGTAGACAAATAAACTGGATTGACTAGCAAAAGTTCAAACTAGATACACCGGTGTTGTGTAGTGTCTTTTTGCATGATGTCATGTAAGGATTCAAATGAGAAAAATACAGGTTTGAACAGCTATGGAAAACCACTGCTTGAGTATCTGTTACATATCGTATGTAAACAAAAAATGATTGCCCCATAAACCTCCTGGCTTCCATTGCTCAAATAGAGAAAATAGTCCAAAATGAAATGTGCATTCAACAAAATCCTTATCAATATTAACTTTGCATCCAACAATGGTACTCAAGCAAAAAAGGGCACCTCTGCAACTATGCAGCAGCTGAGGTTAACACTTTTGTTGTGTGCCAAATCTCCACTCAACACAGGACTGGCAACACTAGCAGTGTTAGACATATAAAAAACAAACAAAGACACAGATAGACACTACACACACACACACACACACAGCCCAGGGCAACAGGGAGGCCTGACAGCCACCACAGTGGTGGTCAGACTGAAAGCTGCAGCAGAGAGTAGCTCCCTCTGCTGCACCATCTGTGCAATGGGCTCTCCTCCATGCATGGCTCAGGCTGGGGGTGCAAACAAGTTGAGCTCTGCTGCTTTTCACCTAACAGAATCAGGGATGTATATATCCAGGGGACATCACAGTGATAACATCCATTAAAGTCATTGATTACAGATAGTGTTTCATCAGACCATAGAAAAGGACCACCGTGAATGGGCTGCACCTCTATCTGCATCAATAACACAATGCCCCGGGCTGCTGTCGACGCGTAAACACGCCAAGTCCGCGAGCAGGTAGCGGACAAATCTAATGAAAAAACCTGACTCATTATCCCAACTAAGTTTAATACCAACCACAACTAGAGCGGAGAATAATTTATCTATGACTTGGCTGAAATAAGATGCTGTTATTTTACCCGGGTTAGGTATTGTGATGTTCTACATGCGACACAACAAGCTAGTAGTTCAGTAACATTTAGGACTGTTTTATTACGCTGCTTGGCTCCCCTCTTTCCCCAGGAGACTTTCACTGACAACTCTCCCCCCAAATCAACACTGAGATGAGAAAGCCGACAAGTTCACTCACTCGGATATATTTAAATAATGTATATTACTAATGCGTGGTAACTACGTGGTTTTATAATTAGGCTAATTAGCTAGGGCATTGATTAGGTATATAAAAAAGGAACAGACCAGCAACGACTGTGTCTCAAAGACCGGGGAACTGCAGCCGTGGGATAACCGCGCAGGCGGTTATGTGGGCACTAAACCGTCTTTTATTCAAGTCGCCCAATAAAACAAAAGAAACTAATAGGAAGAAGCGGTCAGAAATAAGTCGGAAAATGCTCACTGCCATATGCCAACGCTCCGGTAAGTCCGCTCATCCCGTCTCTGCCCGGGCATGCCCCAGCTGCCCGCTCGTTTGTTGACAAACTCCCTCCGACACCGCAGCACTTGACTGCACCGCACTGCACTACTTCTCCCTCCGAATTTGAACACACGGCTGTTAGACTCACCGCCAGCAAAAGAGCTTTCCGTCCTGATAGGTGGTATCTTGACAACTTGCTAAAACTCTTGTTACCAACAGAGGATGTGACTCGTATCCCTCTTCGCATTACAGCCGCTCCTGTATGTTTGCTGACTGGAGCGAGGTTGTTTTTTTCCCCGCGTCTGAACGGTCCGCCCCGATTGCTGGGACCCACCCCTTCTTAATAATGAGAGAGGGGAGTCAGCCACTGATATGCAAATACAGCACTTTGAGATAATGAAAAGCAGGTTTCTCGATACATTTGCGTTGAAGAAAACGGTCAAATACTTCTACATTCAAATAATTGTTACATCCGCCAAGGAACATGTGTTGGGGTTGATAGCAGGATGATGCGAAAACCACCACGATTGTCATCGAAGTTGTTTGAGGGGCATACCATGTATTAAATAAGGACCCATTACATTTTGGGGCAGATCCGTGCAACATAGCTAAAAACAACATTTATTAAATTGGATTTGCCAGCTTTGCACTCTCCAAAAACTAAAATATTTAACTGAATTGTAGTGGAATAGCTAGAAAGGTCATGAAATGTACCGTAAATGCGTATTTTTCTGAGTAACAGATACATTGCACCACTGTTGGCTGACACCCTTTTTTGCCAAAGTAATCATTTGCAATCTAGCTGTTTATGCCTCAGAAACTTTAGCTGTAGAATATAAACAGACCGATCTAAAATGTTGTCTGCTTGAACTCATACTGTCATGTTGTCAGGGTAAAATAAAGATATTGTGACTGGCCCTTTAAGACAGCAGTTCTCTTGGCTGCCGCAAGCTGGTGACACGCCATGGACCAATCAGATGGTTTGTTTTGGTCCCGCCTCCTGCTTCGTATATCTTGACACGTGGAGGGGGAAAAACACAAACGCAGAGAAGACATGTGACTGCTTTCAACGCTCAGCTCAGCTGATTGGGAGCTGCTCCTCCATAGAGTGATCGCACCCACCCAATTGCTGGGGTCGGTGGGATGATGAGTTGTGGACTGTCAAGGCAACAAATAGATTCACAAATTGAATTGTCACATGCATGTAGGAAACCCATTATAAAGTTTGACATTCTATGGTCTTTGACATTCAATTTGATATTATTAAAGAAGAAACATAACCATGCCAACATAATTTTAAAATGCATGCACACTTAATGTAGTACTGAATTGCATTTTTGAGATACATTACCTGAGTCATACCATGATATGCTACATTTTATTTGCACTTCACTACATTGTAGATAAACATTATACTTTTGACATTTACTACATGTATCTTCAAACTACATTTACTAGTTACAACGCTTAAGATTTCAACCCACCAATAACAATGCAGTAGATAACATGACTATTTTTATTGTAACAAGAATGTGAATAATGAGCTCCATCTTGTACTACCTCAACGTTATTGCTGCTGCTGCCTTCATAGCATAGCATAGCATAGCATAGCATAGCATAGCATAGCATAGCATAGCATAGCATAGCATAGCATAGCATAGCATAGCATAACATAACATAACATAACATAACATAACATAACATAACATTCGGTGTCCTTAAATGCATCCCGGCATGTCAACATGCATAGAGCCATTTCCAGTTCAGCCCCTACAGGCACCTATTGTTGAACATGTTGTCCTCATCTGATGGATGCATAATGACAGTGGAATAAAAAGCATCCATGGCTGGTGACCCTCAAAGCAAGGGCGGGGGCACGCCCACACATGGCATCACTCGCGAGAGGAAGAAAGAAAAATACAGTGAAATCAAGCCTGATCTGTACAAGGGGGTTACTGAGTGCAAAACAGTCAGGAAGAAGAGTGAGACCATTTGATCCATCGTGTGAGTCAGTTTTTTCCCAGGAGACAATTTCTGCATGAAAGCAGATGCTGTTGCATTTGCATGGCGCATTGGTCAAACCATGCAGGATGTTGTTTTTTTCACACTGTTCCACTTCTTTGTTGTACAGCTGCTAACATGCAAAGTCTGAACTTTTCACAGAAGTCCCGTATACAGTTTATTGGCAGCTTTCAGAGAGCCAGCAAACAGCCCCTGCTTGGCCAAGCTTGTTTAAGCTGCTGCTTGACGGCTCCCAACCCCCCTCCACTCCAATCCTGCAGCGAAAGGGACCCCACCCAAAATTTGGAAGAAAAGATCAGATGGAGGTTGTTTTTTTCTCACTCACTCTATTTCCCTCTCGTGTGTTTGTTTTTGCGCGGGGAGGGGGATGCTTTAAACCTGGAGCCTATCAACTGTGTGACCATTCAAGCAGACTGGATGCATATAGGGTTGGAAAGAATAAATCCTGTTACAGTTAGTTTGCTCTGCAGAAACTCACTTCTCCACTGGCAACAGCTAAATTACATCTGAACTAGCTAACACGTGTTTAACTCCATAGCAATCTAGATACTGTACATCATCAATATAGAGTAAACAAGTATGCCGATACTGACTATTGTTAATACAGTTATCGGCAAGTGTTAAAGCTCCTCTGCATGCAAAACAAACTGGTTGAAGTTTTATGTTGACAGCAAATGATTACCCTATACTGATTCATTTGTTGCCAGCTGCTGTTGATATATTTAGAGCTCATTTGTGGTGTGAGAGTAATTGCTAATAAATATCTCGTCCTTGAAGCACATTTTGAAAAAGAAAAAAAAAAGTCTCCCACTGGAATTAGAGAATGAAACGCATCAGTTTTGCTACAGTTTGATGTGATAATCGGGCATTTTAAGCTACTTTTTATAGGTGGAACATTTCAAAAAGTAATTAGTCCACTGTCTACCCATTTGAATTACAAAGAAATGAAAAGAAAATCAAATCTTCCCCAAGTTCCCTTTATCAATAACTAATTAGTTATCCCAAACAACAGCTCCAGGAATAGAGCATTTCAATAACAGTCAGTTATCTTATTGCCAGTAGGCTCCGGAGAATGAATGGTTTCTTCATCAGTCAAACTGTGGTTTTGGAGTTGTGTTGTCGTTTGAACACAGCCCCACATCTGTGTTGCAAATCAGATTTTTTTTTTCTGTTTTCACAGGGACGATAAAAATGATGCGCTGTCAGTGCTCGCGGTTCAGAAACATCATGCATTGTGCAATCTCATCCACTTTTTTAAGTCATTTGCTGTCTTTTACTTTCAAGTGCACTGCTTCAACCCCTTTGAAGAACGAAAACAGCCTTTGTGTCGGCGCTGAACTCAAAACTTGTCATCTAAACTGAAACTTCAAGTGCTTCTAATGTGTCAGGTGCGGTGGCAGGCAATGTGTCCCAGCCCATTTTTATCTGAGCAATTCTCCCCAGTGAGACAGTCAAAATTCTCCATAGTGAGTTATTTCTGACTGCATGCCGCCAGCAGAGGTGATAAGGCTCTGGATGTTGAAAATTTTCAAAGTTCACTGCATAATGATACAATTCGATTTTCGCTCTCTCCCTAATGGTGCCTGACGTCCAGACGCTTTGTCTTCAATCTTCAATCCGTTCCACACCCAAACAACTATAGCACTGTTTACTTGCACTGCACGCACTTTTGCATCTCAATTTTATGGTTTCCAACGCTTTCTCATTTAATTATCTAGTTAAATCCCTGCTTCAGAAGGTTTTTTCACATAAATTATGTGACAGAAATGCCAAGTTCTAACAGGTTTTTGGAAACCTCTGCCCGCTTCCACGCTCTGCCTTTTCTGTCAGCACCTCTTGATTTTAACCACAGGTACAGCGCAAGCTCAGCCAATGAATGTGGCTCTCCCAGGGTTCATTCAGAGGTAACACATCTGAAGCCCAGACCCACCCGAGGGACACTTCCCTCTGGCTCTGTTATCCTGACACCTCTTTAATGCCATGAATTAAATGTAATCCTTTGCAGAGGTAACACTGGGTATGTTTTGGATAGGGTGTCAAATGGAAATGAGTCAGTTTGTCTTCACACATGTCCAGCAGCGGTGGTGTATTGTTGAAAGGAATGAACGCTTTAATTATTACTGAGCAGCAGCAGCAGCAGCTCAGGGTTGTAAACAAACCATCTGTCAGGGAGACTGTCAGCGTGGTGGCACCTGTGCAACGTCCAAATCAACTCGTAGATCCAAATTGCAGTTGTCCTTTCACTAGTTTATAGTCATGAATTATTCTTGTAACGTTGCTATAGTGGCACGTTGCCAGGTTGAATTATCACTCGAGATCCGGAGTGAATTTATTCATCTTTTTAACTTGATTGTGTCGTAAAACACGATGCACATGTCCAAATAAAGTATGTAGGAAAAGAAATGCAGCCATTCCTTCTATTGAAATTCACCCAGAAGGCTGAGTTAGACAGAACTGAACAGGAAGTGTGTTAAACTCACTACATGAACAAAACCATAACAAGATACGTATTCTGCTTCCAAAATTGCATCCGATACACTCAACTGTGTCTCGTCGTGCAACATACTTTTGTATAAATAGTCATTGTATCTACTACCGAAATTTCTGACATACTTGGTAATCTACGATTTCAACGCACTAAAGGGCATGTTAGTATGGAATTTCACACGCAATGCCAGCTTGATGAAGAAGACGGGAGGGGTCATGGGAGTCTTCGTTGTTAACACATGCACCACTCGGTCTAACGTGACTCAAGCAAAAATCATGTCCAAAGGTTTATCCAAGTGCAAACGCACAAGTCACACAAGTTAGAAACAACACAAGAAACTTTAGCGAACATGAACTTGAGTCCACTTTCAATACAGCTATTGTGGGTAATGTTTTGTTGTGACCTTAATCAACGGGTAGCCTAGCCTAGCAGACATTAACAGATGAACAAATGAAACACAATGTCACCATGAATAAATGCACAGGTTTGTTTGGGTTAGTACATTGTTGCAGACACGCAGCTAACATGGTTACAAAATGGTCCTGGAGAGGGACCAGATATCAAGATATAAATGAATTTCACCACTTGTAGTTGGACCTTCATTTATCCTCCGGCTAGATGATGTACCGATGAAGTCAAGTGGTCAATCCGTCTCACTCACTGCACTCCATTTAATATCTTATAACCCGGCGTGCACTCAAGTGGCAATAATGAGATTTCGGGAAGCCCATGTAAGATGTGATAAAGTGTTTACAGAGAAGTTCATGGGTGGCATGTTAGTAAAGAGATATGTGTGAGGATGTTTTCTTTTGAGGATGGGGGGGTTCTCGTTTCCTTGCAATCTTGATGTATTGAACTCTGACAGAGCTCAAAATTCGGGCGGCACTGTACAAGATGCACCTCAGCATGAGCTTCTGCAGTTCTTCAAGTCTGCTTTTATACAGTCAGTCTTCAGAGCTGTCACACAAATTTCTAAATACTTCATTGGCTGCTAAAGTGTTGGGAGGCTGGTTGCTGTGTAGTGGATTAAAAAAAGAAAGCAAAGATAAATCATTGAAAGAAGGAGACATGGATGGAAATAGAGTTGGAGTTGCTCTTGTTTCTACGGTAACTGTCGATGGGGAGGTACCAGGGATGAAAGTGGAGGGAAAACAAACCTCCCCGCTCCGATGGCAACAGCACAGCAATTGGTTCTCGTTTCCTGTGAGGACAGGAAGAAAAAAACACATAACAAGGTCCCCGAGTAGCCCAGGAGACACAGTTCGATGTTGCATCAGAAAGCAAGAGGCAGGGCGAAGTGAACACGCGCCCACAAACATGCACAGCCGTCCTGCACATGCACACAAACAGACATCTACTTGCCCTCACGCGCACGCACGAATCACATGCTCCACTTCACCCTGCAGTCGCCCCTCCCTCTCCTGCTCTCCCACTCTCCCGCCAAAACATCTACAGCACGTGAAACCTGCCTAGAAACCAGAGGAAACTTCCGCCTTGCTGTGATTGGCTGGTCTCCCTAGCAACCGCGTATGCTCAACCAGCCAGTCAGGCGCGTTGTGAGAGGCACACTGACCCAATGAAACAGATTATTCAGAGGCGCGGGCAGGCACAGTGACCTGGTAACAGTCAGGAGAAGAAGTCAGGGAGACGCTTGAGGGAGAGAAGAAAAGCTCTCAGCGATTGGCTCACAGATTTCCTCTTTATTCTGATTGGCTCGTTACTCTCTTCTTTGCAGTCATTCATACATTTCTCTGCCTGCCTTCTCAGCACTAGTTCCTCTATTTCCTCCACCCTCAGCCAGTTCATACAACTTCCAGAGTGGCCGCCCTGCCCTCAAGGAAATCCACTGCCCAAGGTCAAGGCAAAGACTGTGCTGCTGAAATGGGATTGGTTTAGACAAGCAGGAGCAGAACAAGATCCTAGTAACAAGTCTACCTCATCACGGCAGCGGAGGATTAAAGCCTGTGATCAACAACAACTTATTTAACACCACCAAGTGCTCTTGTTGTTGCTGCTGATGAGCTTGTTATGCTCTTGCTTGTAATGGACACGGGCTGATGAAAGGGCCTAATTGGCTTTTAATTTAATGATGCAGCAGTTGACTCTTGTTCTCTGGGCAGGTTTGCAAGACACAAATAAGCAAATGGTTAGTTTGTTTTGAAAAACTTTTTTTCGGCAGTGCGGGCGAGGTTTGCAGTCTTTTTTAAACATTCCAAACTGCTTGCTCCAGTAGTGTGGGGAATTAATGTCAATACCCCGCAGTATCTGCATTTCACGTTGAATAGTTAATGAGTTAGGTGGGGGGGTTGAGGGGGGGGGGGGTGGGGGCTCAAATAATTCTGGGAATTTAGCATGCCATGCATACTGCCTAATTTAACATAACTGCAGGCAAAAACTCACTCAGGCAGGAATATTATAGGGCTATGATTAGTAAAAACAACATTACCATCCAACGCAGGAAAATTTGCTCGTAGCTCCCTAACAAATGAGTTTACTCGGGACGGAAGATAAACCGAATCTATGCTTGTTTTCACCTCTCACAATAAATGCTGCAACGTGGCGAGCGATGAGGCGTGTTATTTATTCCGAACTCACTGTTTCAGTTTGGAATTGGAGCTATTAAGTATTTTCAAGCTCTTTAGCAATGCCGAAAAAAAACATGGCTGTGTTAAGCCGCCCGTGTCGTTCACACATGACGGAGGTATCACTCAGGGTGACGCAGAGGTCAGGAGGACATCGAACAAAACAATACATCTCATCATGATGAATGGTGTAATGTTGTGTTTGGTTAAGCTGTTTAAAGAGGGGTTGATTCCACTTCTTCAACTTTAATTATACAGCTTAATACCTTTACCGTGTGTGTGTGTGTGTGCATGTGCATTAGATTCAGTCTGAATGTTTGCCCTGTGTAGGATAGAAGCCAACGCTGTTTCCCAAATGAATTACCATTAAGATCCCCCCTGAGTCCCTGGTAGCCCGAGGAGGTATGAGACAAAGATCATAAAGTCTTTAGCAGTAAACACAAGAGGATTACACACAGGGAAATACGCTTTTGCAGAATCTCAGATGTAAGTTTCCACCATGAGTCCACTGTCAAAGAGAATCTTGCTGGTGGGAGCTAAGCAGAGTCTACAAGGTGTGTACGGTTGAGATTAAAGAAAGCCTTGCAAGCTCTACATCATACAACAATACCGACATCTAAAGGTTTGATCTTCAAAGTTGGATGGTGAACTGTCGGCACCCTGAGAACGTCTGCAGACATTGTTGTCGCAAGGTCAGCACTAAACTCGATTATTTATCCAACTTGTTAATGGTCCGCCATCTTTTTTTTCCTTTCTATGCAAGGTCATTAATGTCAGAGGGGATGACTTCAAGACAAACAACCCTTAACAGCCTTTCCAAACGACCTCCGATGACTCACCTAATTTAAAAAATGCCTTTTAGAGGACTATAAATCCTCTCTTTTTTAATGTATGCGTATATCCTTCACCTGTCTGGGCACTTCACAGAAGCCGTTATGTGTCGTGATTTTGAAGATTAAATGTTGTGCATTACGTCACTCCTCCCGGTTATAGGGGATTTACAAATCCTTGGGTTTCTGGGTGGGATAAGCAGAACGCCGTGTTCATCCGTGAAATGACCTACTCAACTTTTTTGTTTGGCCTATAGAGGATCACCTCCGCTGTCTGTATGAAGCTAATTGGATACAGCAGTGCATCCAGCCAGGCTTCACAGCCAGGGGGAATAATTCCAGGAAATAAAACATAAAGGTATTGTCTCCCTGAAAGCAGCGTGCATTCAGCATTTTAAGCATATCACCGGCGCCGGAAAGGACTGGCAGAGAGAGCATAAATAATTGACGACGTTGGACAGATCTGTGAATAGACAGCAAAATCCTTCCCCATAATACTGACACACAAACACACACTTCCTCTTGGGATGTAGTATTATTATGCAAATAAATGCTCCAGCAGGAAATGCCAAGCAAGGGATTAACATATGCACTGTTATTCATATTAAGCCCGTAATGTTTGGCTAAAAGTCTTCCCAATACTGCTAACCACCGTTCTTATCATTTGACACACTAATTGCTTGTTTCTATTTTGGAATAATTAAGAGTTTCTACTGGAAAGAGGATTTTTAAATTATCCGTGGCTTTAATTGCTTCTTGTTTTTTTTACGCCGCTCTGAAATACTTTTTCAAACATATTTTTTTTTAGCACAATCAGCTATAAAGTCTCGGTCGTATTCTGGAGTTTCACATCACCTCGTTGACACGGTCTAAACATACAGCAACAGCAATCAATGGAACTGCTCCTGTCTTGGAAACCGCTCGCATTTGAGAAGCTTTCCGAGACAGCCGTGGATCCCGGTGGGGTCAGCAGGATCTCCTCTGTGCCTCTGAAGATCGCCTAGAGGAACGACAGCCGCCCTCTGATCTCCCAGAGCATCAGAAGATCTGAAGACAGACTCAGCCCACATAGTCAGTCCCAAGAACTCCTCACATTAAAGCAGTGGCACTTGACTGAGCCATGCGAGCGCACAGCATGAACCCTGATTTCCTCAGTCTTCCTCAGGAAATAAAGACCTCGAGAGTCTCTAAGAAGGAAAAGGGTGACAGATTTACTGTAGCCGAGCTGTGTCAGTGCGAAGGTTTCAAAAAATGTGAAGGTTGTCTTAATTGGACAGCCGGAGCATACTGAAATAAACCATTTTAACACCCACGGTGCTTCACACCTAGAATGTTAGAACATGAATGCCGTGTTGAACCCTTGAGCAGCAGCTTTGCAGAAATTTGTCAATGTCAGTGATCCCGTTACCGCGGAGGAATTTAACGCATGTGAGATTCTATTTTATGGTCAATTTAAGAGAGAAGGAGGATGACTGAGCTGCAAATTAATTTTACTGTCTTTACCCTGGCTTCCTTCCCCTCTCCCAGGGGCTTTACTTTTTTTTGGGTGACTGGGCTATTCACAGCTCGCTGCCGCCGCCGCTGCACGCAACACATGGGAAGCAGATGTTTTTGTCTGCCAGCCAGGATGGTATTGGTAACTCCCTCGTACGACAGATGTGGCTCTGATGCAGTTTGACAAAACATACCTGTGGCCGGTACCACCTGCTTTCTGACGACCAGCAGTGGAATTAATGGCTCGTTCTGAAATTGGTGTGTGTGTGTGTGTGTGTGTGTAGGCGGTATTGCTTTGCCACCCTTCAAATATTGCTTTAACGCTGGTTGGAAACATTCCTTAATACATGAGGAATATGTTATTTTTACCTGGGGCCGTAAAGAAGAAGGGCGCTCATTGATAAGTGGTACAGATCAATCTAGCCGAGTCGGGATGCCATTGGAGCTCAAAGGGTGAGCGTACAGTGTGATGACTTAATGAGCAGTGTTCAGAGTCGGTCTCCAGAAAGGGCATCAAATATTTATGAAGATTTTTCCAGGGAAGGGATTTTTAATTGTAAGCGATTCCTCCTCTGCCTGGTTAACGATGGGATACACCAGGTAGCCACCTGAACAGCAGTAATGACTGGAGACATTGTCTGCGGCTCAGCTTGTTTTTCTGCCGCGGATCAAACAACTCTCATCCTGGAGCGTGCGCACAGCTAGACATTATCGTGACAGCCATGCCTTAAGATTCAGAAGGTTCACAAAGGGGGATATGTCTCTGCCGACTTGACAGAGAGTAAGTAGGGTTTGGCAAAGTGAATATGAGCTACAGCTGGCTGGTCCTCCACAGCCGGCAGTCACAGTCAGCCTCCTCATCTTCCCCCAGTCACCTTCCCAGGGGAAGCAGGAATTGACGTGCCATTAAAGAGGCTTTGAAGAGAGGCAACTGTCAGCATGGCTGCCTCCGCTTTTAGCAGTGGAGGAACGGAAGTAAAGATCTGGGTGGAATAAGGACAGAGTGAGCAGTTTTTTTGGAGATACATTTCTACAGTGTGTTGTGTTACTAGAGGGAACAGCAGATAGGTAGAGCTGCCTTCCAAGGAACAACTGTGATTGGAGAATTTTTAAGTTCTTTTTCACAGACAAAAGATAACAAAGGAAGTTTTGAACCAGTTGCAACATGCAAAAATACAGATAGTTATTAAGATTCTTTGCAGATATTTAACACTGAGACTTAGCCGTTAATAAACAGTGATGTTGCATAGATAGATAGGTGCCAGTATTAGTATGAAGCCTCCAGACCTGTTGACACACCTACTACTGCAACAACTTATGACGAGACAGGTGTGCTGTCATCAATCCTATAGAACTATAATGGATTCATATGAAGCCTTAGATGGGACATTTACACAGAGGTGCATGTGGGAGGTCTGAATTTTTAGGAAAAAAGGATGCAATTATTAGTTTAGTGTAATGGAAAAGTTATATAGTGAGTATTGCAATAAAATACTGTTGACTGGAAATAATGAACTAAGTAATAGTAGTACTTCTGATTAGAGTAATTATTAATGAGCACAACACCAATTTGAAGTGGGTATGTGGAAATTTAGAATGCAAGTGATAAAAATTTGCTGATGGGACTAGTTTTTGTCCCGCACTTCATTCTGTCAGTGACCTTAGTGACACCGTGAAGATCCAATTATCTCAAACACACACACACACACACACTGCAGGGGATCTGGGCGTAGCCAAAGCCACAATGATGTCATGTGTTTCAGCAGTCGGCACAGTGACTCGACAGAGGAGATGACCTAATTTCCTGTGTGGTTGACATAAATTAAGGTATTTTGGGGATTTTCTCTTTCAGTTTTCAATCGTCATAAAAATAAAGCAAAAACAACCAGATGCACGCTCACTATATAACGTGAAGGAGAGGATGATTTTTAATCCTGTGTGGCTGCATTGCGCTGCGTTTCTATTCATGCTGCAGATGAATTGCATGTTCCTGCACGGTAATAATGAATGACATGTGTACATGCAGCATGCCAAAGCTATATATATACAGGACATCATTCCCTTGCATGTCATGAATACATTTTATGCGTGTCATATAAAGTAACACCCTTAAATGAATCACATTTCCTCCGTTTCACAAGCAAACCCGCTGTATCCTCCACGCATAATGTTTGTGTATCAAACCTTTTCTTCACTGTTTGTCTGTTCAATCTTTCTGAATAAGCATGTGCCACCGCCCCCTCTGGTAGCACGACTGATGTGGGATCAAAAGGAGTCGCGTAAACAACCCATGAAAAGGGGTTATGTTACGGATGACACCATCGCTTAATTGCAATGTCTTTTACACAAAGTGGCGTCTTGCCTGTCGCCGCCGTGGAGCGACACAAAGCCGCGGACGCAGACGACGCCTGCTGTTACTGGGTTGCACCTTTTTTTTTTAATTATAAACACTCTAAAATGTTTAATGGAGAACGCAACAAGGTTTACGCATCTGTTATTGTTTAGCGCTACATAAATACAAATACATTGAATTGAAGGACTCCTTTAACTGCTGATATGTAAGATCCAGCCATCCATAAGTCAAACAAAAGTATGAATTAAATACTGAAGGAGGGTCGGGAGCTCTGAGGTCACATGCATTACATGACCTTTGACCCTGCATGCGTGACTGTCCCTCCTGGAATGGGATGAGATCACGAACCCAACACACAATAGCTTTCCTAATTAGTGTTTGGCTCTTTGCACTGACTCATAATGACCAAAGGTAAGCTATAGTATGTCGACACTATTCCACGTTTTAAGGTTCCCTTTGCTGATACATTTTGAGGAAGTGATGAAAATTGCACTTTCAGATGTGTAAGTTGAGGATGATGATGTTTGTGTCCATCAGTTGGTTCTTCTCATCATCTAATTTGAAAGAACATCTGCAGTGTTTATTATGTAAAACCTCCAGAATAGGTGCTCCTCCATCCATAAGCAGTTCTCATTTCGGGTTATTTTTAGAACAGATTTATAAATGTTGGTGTTGAACTCAGGCCTAATCATCTCCGATGGCACATTTTGACATTAAAGACCACTACATCAACAGGCGGACTACTTTCTCCCGTTTTGCTCGAGCGGTGGCTTTGAAGGTCTCAACCTGAATCAGCCGAATAGGTTAATGTTTCCTCGGTAGGAAGTCAGGGGAGAGGCATGCGGGCGGACAGAAATAGCTCCACAAACTTTCACCCCTCTTTTAGGTGGGCAGACGTGACTCTGAGGCTGCAGGAACAAACAATGAGATCAGGATCCCTCCTCCCTCCCGAACACATGCCAGTGCAGTTCAGTACACAGCTTTCACTCCGGCGGTGATTGCGGCCTTGAAACATCAGGATTAAGTGATGTCATCTCCCTATAAGCGGCTCGTCTGTGGTCCCGCTCTGGGACCTCCGTGACCCCTCAGGAGCCACCTGCGCTTCATACCCATCCCCATGTGCATGTATTAGGGGGTTTCACAGCCCAGATAGACAACAATGGGAGCCCAAACCAGAGCATCACTACATTCCTGATGCGTGTTGTCATCCTCTTCAGGGGAAATCCACATTGGCGATGCGTTACTTTGATGGTTTAAACCAATTGGGTCACTTAGACTGTGGCCTCTGAATACAGTCACAGTTTGATAACATGGTGGCATCGCAACCTTGTTAGTTTTACACGATATTCTCATTGAAGTGACGGAGCTGATTTGAATTAGTTTGATTTTAGCAGTGACGGCTGTCGGTCATCAAAAACGCATCTACAAATCAACCTGGTCATATTTCTCTTCTAAAGCGGATCAGTTCAAATTACTGCGAGGATGACGAGAGGAAGAAGAAAGAGCAGCCCGGGGTGAGCTGGTAGGTGATGAACTGCAGGTGCGACCTCTCAGCAAGGTAAACAAACTCCTTTCACTGTTTCCTTTCGCGAGAGTCGGCGTCCGTCAGCGTCTGCCAAGTATTGTTCCATTTCTTTTACAAAAACAAAATATTTGCTTCGCTGCTCGCGACCTGCGGCTTGTTATAAACACAGTTATGATCTCACCATCTCATATCAGTCAGGTCAGATCAGATAATGACATGAGGTCATCGAGGTCACGGCTTCTTACTTCCTTATGAACCATTGAGATGAATTAAAGAGTTTTGTAAGCCAATAATAATCAGTTATAAGCAGTCCATTAAACATGAATAACTGATTCCATAACCGTTAATAAAGACATTATTTTTCTTTTCTCCATTGTTTTGTTTACCAAGAAAGTTCTCCCAGCGTTGACTTATTAATGTGGAACTAAGCACAGGACCCTGAGAGCAGTTAGTGTTCAGCGACACCTCAGGTGCCTGATAAATATCACTACATCTTAATTAGTGTTTCTAATATTCCTCCGATGCAGGGAAACTGTGTCGCAAACAGCCCCGGGGTGAAAAAAAAACAGGGCCCACTCCTGTACAGACATTGATGCGTGTCTAATGAGTCCATCAGCCTGACAGCTCCGGGTCCCGGGGGACCCTCCATTCATGATTACCAGTGTATCACAGATGAATATTCCTTGATTGAGAACGCCATCTGTCACTGTCTCTGGGTGTGTGTTTGCCAAACAGGGGTACAAGGTAATTCATGCGAAGGCACACCTGTTTGTTGTTGTGGCGAATAAACACAACTTCCCATCACATGCCACCTCTCTCTCTCTCTCACTTCCTCCACGACTCACATATAGGGACGAGCGTAGCCGACGAGAGCCCATAAGAGGCTTTACTCAAACGCCACCGAGATATGAATGATTCATCCATGGAAACCTCAAGAGCGCATGCAATATAGCCGCGGTTTCAATAATTCATGCTACGTTCCGTTAGCCCCCGACACAACTTTCGCACATCAGGTGAGGCGATCAAACTGAAAATGATGTATATCAACTTAACTTTGCATTTCAGGCCTGAAAAAGGCTCCCGAGGGTGAGAGAGAGTGGAGGCGGACACGGTGAAGCACTCACGTGATATAAAAAGGCTGTTGCACGCTACACGCCGCCGACCGCTCTCCGCTCTCACGGCAAACCTCATGCCGGATGGTTTTCGCTCTCGGATTCTGTCAACACGGAGAAAAAGGAATTTCCTTCCACGCAGAGTGCGGTTGATGTTTTCGTCGTGCCTGTTTTTGCTGTGAATCCTCAGACGGAAGATTCAAAGCTTCCTGATTCACACAACCGCCGGTGTTTAAACATCAGATTACATGGCGTTTTTCAGGTAATGTATTATGCTAATATGCTAATCCGAAACTCTTAAACCCAGGATGAAAGAAGAGTATATGAAACAGGGAATGTGTTGCATTTTTGTAGCCAAAATGAGTTTCCTAAGTCCTGTGCATGGCCAAGGCTGCTGCTCCGTTGTACTGCTGCAGTACGGAAACGCCCCGGCACTCATGCATCACCGCCGCAGAGACTATAATCAATAAGTCCACGAGCATTAGCACAGCCCTCCAGTACAACCACAGCTGTGACTCACTGTCACCTCCTCAGGTACTGCCTGGTACCAGCATACATGATGGTTAGCAGAATTACAAGTCATCCCTTTAACGTCATTGATGTAATACAGTGAAAATCAAGCAGGTATCCACCAAAAGGATTTTTTGGTAAAGGAAGCTCGTCATGCAGCTTTGTTACATTCTCAGTGACTAAAATACCAAACACTCGGTATCATTGTGTCGTTGTTATGTAACCGATATTTTCAAGCTATTATACTTCAGAATACGTCGCCCCAGCCTGCTGATATTCCTTCAGATGGGGATAATTATTTGCAAAACTGATAATAAAATACTTCACAGCTACAGGAGTGAATCATGTTTGCTAATTCCCCCCATGCAGCAGCGTCTTTAGCTGCCTCGGTGTTATACATGCTCACATTCTGCACACATTCACGGCCAGTTGTTCTTTCCGCTGTTGTAACATGTGCCCTTGTTCCTCGCTGACTTCCTCTAAGGTGTGAAGGGACGCCTTCTGTGCCCCGTGATTCAAGTACGTGACATGCGAAATGTAATCATATGATAAGACAGATGTTTATGGTTTCAGAAAGCTCTTTTTGCCCAGATACAGCCCGAGTGTGTGTGTGCGGCGTTGTGGGTGGGGGGTGGGAACTTGTTTACAGCTCACACACGCTGCTTTGAGTCCTCTCGACAGGGGAAGAAAGACAGCGCACCAGAACTTGGCAGAGTGAAAGTGCAGAGCACCAGCGGTGAGTTTTCAGGGATAAAAATACTGCTGGTGAGCAGCCTCGAGCGCAGCGGTGAGACTAGAGGTACAACAGCTTTTGGGCTTTGAAGCATCACTATCTGTGGCAATCAGCCCAACGTGCTCAAGTAGGTTAAACCAAATTTCCATAATATGCAAATGCCCGGTAAGCCATTGGAACATTAAACATTCTGGAAAGTAAAGTTGCTTTCTAATATCACTGAATATAATAGTCATCAGTTGTTGTTCCTGGTATATATATATATATATATATATATATATACATATACATATATATTCATGCTATTGCACATGTGTTACAAGCCTTTGAAAAACAACTTCCCTTCGCAGTAAGTTTTTTACAGCCAGCAAAGGACTTTGGAACGGATGGAGACACTTAAGCCTTAACCACTGACATAATGTAATACATTTATGGAGAGAAGTGGGGGTTGTGCGAAGTCAAGGAAACCTTAAATGAACAGATCCTGAGGGTGAGGAGCTCAGCGAGGGACTCAGTGTGCCAACCAGTCCTGTGGCTGGCAGCTCTCTGTGTGATTGGTCTCGGTCGGCTCACTGGGACGGAGGGCAGAAATCCCAGTCTGCATTCGAATGCATGCACAGAGGTGCGTGTACCTGACTGGCACACGTGCTTTAAGTGATGTGCACGCATGCATTAATAAAATAAAAGTCGACTCAAGTTGATTTTTTTTGAAAAAACTGCAGTGAAAAGAAGAGAAGCGCAGCCATATCCAAACACACACACACACACCCACGGATTAAAACACATAACACCCACATTCACATACACGACACCCACACACATGAAGAGTCTAACACAACTGAGCTACGAGCACAGCAGGAGCGCCTGGGTTCACATCGCCTGCGTGCTTTTGTGCCTATTCAAAAGCCTCTGCGCCTCGGATTCAAAGAGCACGGCCGGCCACCTGCCCCGACGATGAGGAGAGGAGCAAGGGTGGGGTGGACGGACAGGAGAGGAGAGGAGAGGGAAAGAAGGGGAGGAGGCGGAGGTAGCAGTGGAAGAATGACATCACCTTCCCTGAAATGTCACCATTATCTCAAGCCTTGGCTTAGCCGTCTACAAGGGTGACATCATCCTCTCTTTGCCCCTCCCCCCCCTGTTTCTCTTAGGTTGTATGTGGTGAGGGAGTTTGTTTGTGTGTGTGTGCGTGTGTGTGTGTGTGTGCATGCAAGCGAGTGTGCAGTTTCAAGAGAAGCATGAGTGGATGTTTGTCTGAGCTCCTTCTTTCATGCCTTTATAACAGAAAGTACTTGAGTGATACTCTAATGGCGCTTGCCTCGTTTAGTGTGTATACAATTATCGTGTTTTATGCCAATACAAATGTGCCTCGGGTGTAAATGGACTTGTTGCTTTGCATACACCGTATCCATAATCTGCGGTATATAAAGTGTGAGTCGTTTCTCAATCCACTCGATGCAGGTGAATGGAAGTCGATGTGCTGGGCTTTGTCCATGCAATCTGTTGGATTTTGTCCTTTGCTATTGTAGATTCACTCATGTTTTGTGCGCATCGTCTCATCCTCTCGCCGGTGTGAATGCACGAAAGGAACATTTTAAACATGATTTCTCATTCTCGATTGGATGCGTCGACTTCTCAAATCCAAATCTGATCCGTAAACTGAGATTAGACAGCACGAACTACACGGCAAAGATTACTTATTGCTCAAAGTCGTGATAAAAGATCCCTCTCCTGTCGCTGCCCGATCCAGGTCAACGGTCGATGTGAGTCACACACGTTCCAGGATAAACATCAGTGCCTAATTGACAACAGACTCTGACGTTTCTCTAAATCTTTCTGCAAGTTATGACATTGATTTATAATGTTTTTTTGGAATGCAATGACGCTGATCTATCTGCTGACGCTCACTCATGCGTGACTCAGATCAGGCATTGACGTCTCTGATTCCAGCACGCCACGTTAACTGAAATCACACCCTGGGGCATCTTTATGCCGCTTTTGTTGTGTAAAAAGGGGCTTTTGTTAAGAGGATCTCCAGCCAGTCGGTTAGCTTAGCTTAAATACTGTAATCATGGATAAACTAGACTGGCTCACTCCAAACCAGTACTTGACGACCAGCTGCCGGGGCCGGCATCTTCGACCTCACAGCGTCAAGATTCAAGGAGGTGAAGAAATCTAATAATGTGTACATTTCGGTCCAGTCGGGCGTCAGCGACACTAAATAATATCTGCCGAATGTGTGCGCCGATGCATACACGCTTCCTACCCGAAACCCATTAGGCAACGTCTCCTGTCTTCATGAGTCTCAGCGGACCACTATGATGGCTGACTTCTGTCGTGTTATTACACCATCTGATGCCCCGACAGCTGACACTCGTAAAATCCACCGAAGCATGCCGGCCATGCCATCACTGCCCTTTTACGTAAGTGTCCTAATGCTCCGTAAATTCTGCATGACATCCCATGAATGCCTCATTTAGAGTGTGTCAAAGGGGCAAATGAGTGGCAGGTAGATGTGTCACCTCGTCTAAAATCGTCTTATTTTATGAAATAAATAGATCCTGTAGTCTGTGAATCAGTCCACCACAAGAGACACAACATCTGAAACTGCTGACCTTGTGGTCTCACTGGAAAGTCAAATAAATGTCTGACTAGGGTGGAGACTTTCTGTAACCAGACGGTTTTAGGTTACATCATAAATATGGTTATATTCCAGCATAGCAGTCGTATGACCTGGAATTTAAACCTGATGAGTGAAAATATCATGGGTCAACAAAGTCTACACCGTGTACACGGTTTATGAAGTTCTGCCATGTTATACATCACTACAACCTCAGATCTAGTGGCTAGTCCGCCGCTCGTCTGTGAACAGGAGGGTTGATGTCGGACTTACGTTCACAAGTTGGCGAGGGACACGACTCCAAATCAACGTTGCTCCGAACATGCTCATTAAAATCAGCAACTTCCCGCAAATACATTCACTGTGGCAACTTTAGCGGGGCATAATCATAGGCTGTCTAAGATGAGTGGACGTAGCGAGCGTGACATCAGTGAGTCGTTTGGCATTTGGCACCATTTGCATTTTCATATTCGGGCGAGAGGGCAGAGCTTGTGGAGGAGCGCCTCTCTTTTGATTCAGGGCGACTGCGGTAGCTTCTTGTCAAGTAGCAACGCTCCAAAGCAAATCCTCTTGTATCATCTGTTTTATTCTATATGGGATTATGATAAACAAATTTTCTGATAGACATCCATACAATCTTTCTTTTTGCAGCTAGTAAAGTCGCCCCCTGCTGACCATTGGAAAGAATGCAGGTATGAAGCAGTTCCACATTAGCTTCCCTTTACAGACTTGGAATGAATATCCAGTTCTTTTATACAGTCTATGCTAATAATATATCAGTCCTACCCTACATTGTCCTTTTCTTTACTGACAGTGATCATGACTGAAAAACTGAGCCTTCACCATCACCATCACCAGTGTCATCACCATTCATCAGTCAGTTCCCTCACATTTAAGGGTCTTTTGGACAATGTAAATAGCATTTAGTGGTGTTATCAGTGTTATCTAACCTGCCCTGTTTAATTGTCTAACTTGTCTTTAATGACTTGCAGCTCCACTTTGACCTTTGCTCCTTCCTCCAGGAGGCATAATTGTATATCATTTCCAACAGAAGGTCTCTATTCACGCCGCCTCTTTAAGAACACACATGTGCATTTCGTATTGTTTGCTAAAGCTGTAGTTTGAGGCCCCTGCTGTTTCTCACCTCTATTGTAATGCAGGCCAGGTTTATGATCCACTCCGGACCCGGGCCACTTCACACCTCGGTGAGCACAGAGGACCCCCGCTGAGTTTGGACGGGATTCAATGACCACCCTTCTGGACACACCGGAGATCTACACACCTGCTACCCAAACCAAACAACCCCCCTTTCTGTCCTCCGGCGCTACGCTCGAGTCTCTTTGTCTTGCAGGTGTCCGTCCCACAAGTCAAAAGGTGAACAAATAGAGAAACAAATCATGGCTAACCATTACTCAGAGCGCTGATGTCAACAGCGTTTACTTCAGAGGTCATCGGTGGGCAGAATGTGGACTTAATGACCATCAAGGGAAAGATGAATATTTCTGACATTACTGAAGAGACAGAAGGTGGGGTTGAAGGTTCCGTAATGAGTTGGGAGGTGGACCTCTATGATCAAAGCATTCCTGGTCAGTCATTTGCACAGACAGCTTCAGGGTGGGGACCGTGGTCATTAGGGTGGGAAGCTTTGACCTGCGTGCCAGTCAGCAGAGCTTTTATAACACTCCATCCCCCTGCAGCCTCGGAACATCGGGGCAAGGCAAGATCACTCACACCCACGATGTCTTGTGGCAGCTTCGACGATAATATTTATTCTTCGGGTGGTCGGCACTATCAGATGTTCTGGGAAAGAGTGTCGCACTGGTGAAATAAACCTCCATTGAGGCATTTGACAACAACAAAACACGTTTCACACATTGTCCTCTGAATCCTCTTGTGGACGGAGACAGAACTGCTGTCAGAGCTCAACAACACGGCTGGAGAAGGAAAGAAAACACACCTGAGCCGGACTAAATACATCTATACCAGTATTATATTTACCTATTCAGGATTTGACTTGTACTTTTATATATATACAGTTTATAATGTACTTCTACTTTACTTTTTACTCCACTGGAGTTTCTGGTCATTTTACAGGTTTAAGAAACATTAATGAATCAGTAATCTCACTTAATATTTACTTATTGTGAGAGAGTCCCATGAAATGACAATACATGCATAGTGACTCATTTTACTTTTGCTATATTTCTTTAAGAATATTTATTGTCTGGTAAAGTTTTAAATGCAAAACAAAAAATGCCTTTAATTTATTTTTTTTACATTATTATTTTGCTTTTACGTACGTAAATAAATACATATATGGAAGTGCTTGTTCCAGTAATGTACATCTGGCTGTTTTATCTACAGACATGTTAATGCTGCACAGTCTCGTGTGGCAGGAATGTTTTTCATCCATCATCACGTTATATATTCATATAAAGACAGAATGACTAGAACAACAGTGAACTGTATTATCAGCTCTTCTCCTGCACACACTAATAACATATCTGATACTTTCCCTTCAACACATCAGACTCCCCGGAGAGGAGACGCACTGTGGGAGCATGCCCGAGGGCCACCTGTGTGTCCCGAGTTCATGTTACTGAATACTGGCGCAGGTTCACACAGGGCAACCAGCGAGGGCCAACATGGGGGAGGAAGAGAGTTTCAGGGCGAGAGGGGCCTCAGAAAGTCGGTGGTATTGGTCACATCGAGCCCGACCGAACAGTGAAACCATTGTAGACCTCCTAAAGCTTCCCATTGCAGTGCCCATGCCTGCTACCGTCTGAATGCACACAAATCCGAGCCACCTGTTGTGGATTCTTGCCCTTGACACCGCTCCGGTCTGCTGGGTGTGGTTTGGTCTTGTTGTGCCCCAGACTTGAACCGCGTACAGCTGTCACTGTTCCACACAGCTATTCCAAACACTCTGGCACAGAAAGCTGTGCTGGATGTGAAGAAAGGGCTAAAACGTGAATAATAGATGTCTGTAAGAAACACTTGAATATGCCAGAAATGCCACAAATGAAAAATTAAAAACCCATTTCAGCTAAACAACATTTGTATGTATACTATTGACAAAATACAGGGTGTATTAATATTATGAAATTTATTAATACAAATAACTCTTTAGTGTCTTTTAATTGCTACTGGTTGCGTTGTAGTGATGTTACTTAAAGGGAGTTCTGTCTTTAAA
>CAAKHC010013184.1:0-11323 GCA_901007825.1 Macroramphosus scolopax
TGCTCAGGATCACAGACCTTTGGGAGGGTGTCGGTCCATACGGTGTGTCGAGTGTGTCGAGGTCCATACGGTGTGTAGAGTGTGTTGAGGTCCATACGGTGTGTCGAGTGTGTCGAGGTCCATACGGTGTGTCCAGGACTCTTTTTCCATAAAATATATAAATGAATAAATGTGCATTTATAAAATAAAGTAAACAATACTAAAATAAGATATTGTGTAAGAAGACAGTAAAAATAGAACAAACCGGGATGAAACGTGTTCTGACTAGAATATTTCACAGGGGTGTATTTGTGTGTGAGAGACTGTGCTGTGTGAGTTATTTGTTTAGTAGTCTATGGCCTGTGGAAAGAAACTGTTTTTCAGTCTGATGGAGCATGATTTGTAGCTTTTGTGTCTCGTACCGGAGGGCAAGAGACAGAACGGGCTGTTGTGTGACGTCCTTTATGAACCTCGGGGTCTTCCTGAGGCACCGCTTGGTTTACAGTTCCTGCAGGATGGTCAGCTCGCACCTGGTGATGTGCTGTGCTTTGCACACCGCCCTCCCCAGAGCCTTGCAGTCCATGCCGGTGCAGATCCGCATCAGGTGGTGAAGCAGCCTTTCATAAGGCTTTTTATGGCGCCCCGGTAGAAATGAGGATTTATGGCCTCAATTACTTGAGGCAATATACTAGTTATGCCTTTGTGACAACAGTGTTGGTCGGGTGAGTCCATGTCAGGTCCTTGTGAATGTTGACACCCAGTTATTTGAAAATAAAGTTAAAAATTAATTAAAAAATTAAATTAAAAACTATAAGGATATGGATACTACTAGTAATAATAATAATATATATGTTTTTCAGTCCCAATGCTGTATCTTCAGACCAGATAGTCAAATGACATAAAGTTGTTATGAAGATGTCGTGTCAGTGTTTGATCCCCTTTTCTTTCCAAGTGACAAAATCGAGAGGTAAGTTGTTTGGTGTAGCGTCTTGTGCCAGATGGGGGTGTTTACTGGGGGTTAATGTGGATTTACAGATTTTGTTGATTTTTCCACCAAGCTGTCAGATTTGTTGATATAACAATATTTTTGAAGCTGTTGAGATGTTTTATACTTGTGTTCGGGAAAGGTAAGTCAGATCGTGAGATGTGTTTACAGTATTCCTGACGTCCATGGATACCAGAGATGGATCCGTCCATTTTCTAATTTCTTCTTAGTTGATTTGCCTTCAAGTAAAGCTGAAAATCTGTTGCTTCAACTCCTCCGATGGGTTTACTTTATATTACAGTGTTGCTAATTTAATCACATAATTTTACAAATCTGACAGCTTGGCCGAGATTTTTAAACCTCAATATTTAATAAAACCAACAGAGGAGCTGAATTATTGGATGCAGCTTTCCAATCCCCTCACATGATGGGAGAATTTGTAATTTTGGTCTAGATTATTGAGTAACCTGATATCTTGGAGAATTGCTTGATGAGCTTAATGGATTCTTGCCACGAGTCAGATCATCTGTCATCATCTGCATGAAGACGTATCTCCTGATGGTTGTTGGTGTCCTGGATGTCCTGGAGGTTTTCATTTGGCAGATTGCAGCTTCAAGACGTTCGATATTACTCAGAAGTAGATACAAATAACAAACAAACAACATCTGGTTCACCCTGGGATCCTTCTGCAATCATTTTTGCAAGATATTCCTGGTCTAAAACAGTGCAGCTCCGACCGTCAGCAGCCAGCACAGAGGTCGTTATATTATCATGCCAAGTGTTCGGACATTGTTAGGAGCGGAAATTGGATCGTTCTGTAACTCGACCGAAAAACTCCTCAAGCACAAGAGAGACGTCCTCCACCTTCAGGCAAAATGCAAGTAGGCGATGCAGCAGCTGCTGCTGATGTAGCAGCTGATAAAGGTGAGCAAGTGGAGAGAAGACCCGAAAATACACAGCTTCAAGGTGACAGATGGTTTAAAGGAAAATGAATATATGAACCTGTGTATTATTTGAATAACTTAGTATTGATCGCACAATAACAGGGTAGCTGTGTTTATACATGGTACTAGGCCCAGTTTAAAATACAACCACATTTTATACAATACATAGCAGGGGGTCCCTGCTCCATCTCTCCATCAGTTTGGGGTCCTTGGCCTGAAAAACATTGAAGACTCCTGTTGTATCGAACTGCTCATCAGTTTTGTACCTGTTTTAAATCCCATTGTGATGCAGGAAAAAACAGAACAATGTGAAAGTCAATAGAAAGTAAAATCAATGAATAGTTGTGATAAATAATTGTGATCTCACCATGGCGGTTCATCATGAAGGCCATGATCGTTCAGCCCAGGGCTGCGTCAGCGTTAACAGGACAACCTGACTGTCAGGAGCATCATTCTTCCGATCAGCGCTCGTCTTTCGGTGGCGAACGGGAAGGAGGTCAGAGATCTGCAGGGAGCCGGACATTCACACTGATTCACTACGCGCAGGCTTTGACGTTCAGCCTTCATCGCTGATGTACGGCACTTTTAACAGGTCAATAACAAGCCTGCACTGATACGGGCGGAACAAGCGCATAAATCGTTAATCAAAAAAGTTCAATGTGGCTGTGACGTTAATGACACAGGTGACTCAGACAGAAGGAAGGCAGGTTGGTGGTAAAGCCTGTTATCACCAACTTAACTGAAGGGGCTTTACAGTGTCCTTCCAGCCCAGAGAGAGACTCACGACTGAACAACTTGTTTGTTTAATTACTTACAAATTCATCAGCTGTTAATTCTGCAGTTGCAGAAATCGGCTATTTATCTATCACACAGCTGAAGCTGCCCGTTTAATATTAAAGATATTTGGAAGTTTACACCTTTGAGAACTGCATTTTAACCTAATAAACCAAAGAAGAAGAAGGTTTATAAAGCCGAGGGTCCCAAGTGACCTCAAAGACTCGTTATTGCAACACATTATCACATCTCCAAACGTTCTGACTGAAAGCAGCGATCTGCTTCTACTTAATTACCTGAAGGTGATTACGATGTAGCTTTACATCCCACGTCACACATTTCACTGCACGAGGATCTGATGGATATCAATGTCAAACTGATGAATTAGCACGATGAGTAATGGCGGTTTTGCCCTTCGACTCTGCAGTATCATTTGTCACTTACGAGTGTCTTTACTTTCCGCCGTGTCAACACGACCGCATGCTGTAACGCAGCCGAGTGTCATTGAGAACACACCGCACAGGACCTTGTTTTTTTGTCCACGTCCATCCATCACGGCTCCTTCGGCATCCGTCACTTCAATAGTTCTGCATCTCTTACCGAGACTCCTCCC
Source organism: Macroramphosus scolopax (assembly GCA_901007825.1). Lineage (NCBI taxonomy): Eukaryota > Metazoa > Chordata > Actinopteri > Syngnathiformes > Centriscidae > Macroramphosus > Macroramphosus scolopax. The sequence continues at coordinate 3,296 of CAAKHC010013184.1, forward strand.
GGCTTCCAGGAAGCAGCTGACCTTCACCTCACTCACACCTAATCAGCAACAGGAGAGAAACCGTAAGTGTAATGATCAGCACTCCCATTCTCAAGTTGTCACGCCGGTCGGATTCCAATCTGCCGTCTCTGTTTTGCATAAAACGGCAACAGAAGGACGTTGATGAAAGACGGGCTTACGTGGGCAGTTGCTTACTTGAATGTTATTTTGAGACTGATGGCTGCATCCATCACTTCGCTGTCATTATTCAAAATGCATCAAGTAACTGTTGGAAAAAGTGGGTCAAAGGAAAGAGAACTTGGTGAGTGGAACTGGAGCGATTTGACATATGGGAGGGTTGCATCAGAGAATTTGAAATTTAGTTTTGGCTCTCCACTCTGTGGCGAATCACAGCAGCACCGAAGGTAATGCTCACAGTAAAGCCAGTGCAGTAACTAAATTAGCATTATATGGGCGAACCCATGAGCGGAGACAGCAAAGGTATATTTACCTCGGGGTCTGGAAAGTTAACACATAATCCTGCATCGCAGGAATACCTGATGAGGATATGTTTATATGTATGAGGGCTGCTGCCACTTTTTATATCCCCATGAAATGGTGCAGCAGATGGTAATGAAATTCACATGTCTACATGTTAATGATTCATGCACGCGTATCCGTGTGAGAGCCGGTGAGGAAATAGCTCGTCTGGTTGTTACAAGAATGCCAAAAATATAGTAATAACCTGAAAATAGGTTTACTTTTCATAAACCTTTTTTGGGGCTAATTACAGATTATACATCACAGCTGGTTGAAATTCGGGAAATACAGCACAAACGGCTAAGATATGCTAATTGGCTCAGGAGCTAATCACCACATTTACATGCAAATAGTAAACTATGTTATTGGAAGAAATCAGGTTAGGGCAAGAAATCTGAAATACATTTACAGCCACTGTACTAATTGGGTTACTGTAAAACTTCCCAACAAAGTACTATATGTAATATATGACTGCAGTAGGATCTGAATATAAGAACAGGAATTATATGATAATAACAGATATTTTTATTACTCAAATATTTGTATTATTATCCAGAGAAAGAGCTTGATTTTATAAGAATACGGTGATGATGATGAGGATGATGAGCTCCACAGACGCAGCGACCGCTCACAGTCACCAGTGAGACAAACAGACGACGCCCTGCAGCCTCTGGTGATATCGCCTCTATCGTTTAGCGCACGTTATTGAAAAGACAACTTGGTTTCCAGCTATCACTCAGGGAAAGTCACGCTGCGAGGCAAGCAGCTGGGTTTCTTTCAAACCCCCGTAGCCTATCAATCAAAATGAAGATTAGAACCTGCAGGTTTTCAGATGCATGTGTTTACGTCCTCCAGTTAAAACAACTAAGAGGAAGAAAGTCGGCACCACGAAGCTCCGAGTCTCCTGCTCTTCTTCAGACATTTACTGTATATATACCTTATATAAACTGTATATATACCGGCCCTCTTACAGCTTTACATGCATGGTTCTCAGGACTGTAATACTGAGACTGTTTGTGCTACCAAAACAATCATTTCAACAGTGGTCAGACTCGAGTCAAACATTTGACCTCAGCCTTGAGACACTCGGTCGTCTCCACAAGCTGCAGATGTTACAAACCGAAGCCGTAAGAAGCTATTAGGTGAATCGACTCCTCTGATCACAGTTCCCTGAGAGGGATGGATTCATGTGGATCAAAGATGAGGCCTTGAAATCCTTTGATGAGAAATAAATTGTTGCATTCTTGTTTGCAGGACTTTTTGTTCCTTGTTATTTTAAGTGGCACTGATGAGCTTCGTGTTGACGTAAAGCTCGTTTCTGTAAGTCTATTAATGATGTGGTACATTTAAACAATATCCAGCCTGTACATGTTACATACAGCACAAGCTGGGTTTGATAGGTTTGAGCGGCTGCTGGCCGAGCAGAAATATATAAAGAGAAGAAAAGAAAGAAAAGTAAATAACCATGGAGGAGGAGCCTGGGATGAAGGGCCCTGCTGCCCCAGGTGTTACAGTCTTACAGTATTACCTCCGTCGTTTCTCACTCCTTGTTTTCCCTAGTTTGTATTTCGGGTGTTCTCCCTACCTCGTTTTGTTTAGTTTTTTTGTTTGTGTTTTAACTTTTCGACTACCGAGCGTTTGTCTCCCTCTGAGAAACAACAGACAACGAATGTCCTGCTAGATACTGAACATTCTTTGTATTCGACTCATCCTAAATATTTAACAATCGTCGGCTCCGGCGCTGCAGAGGCTGCTGCACCCAAGGTTACCTTAGATTACGGCGGATGTGGAAGGAAACCCACGCGCCTATAGGAGGAACACGCAGCACACAAAGAGAACATCAAGTCGATGGACGCAGCCTTGATTTCTTGTTGTTGCTAAAAGAGAAACATCTGAAACTTCATCAAACTTGTGAGAAACATTCCAGCGTTGTGCATTGTTGGAATTCACATTCTGATTCAGGAATGTACAGATTTTGTCCGTGACTTTAGGTTATCCGATGCGGGTGTGTGACGGGGAGCTGTTGTGTTTGTGGGAGAGCAGAAAGTTCGCCAGGTTTCGCGACTCCTGGAGCGTTTCTCTCTGAAACCCATGTGTGACTCTTCTTTACACCCACAAATCCCACTGTCACAGGTGTTCAGGTGTTTTTCTCCGTAAAGAACAGACTGTTTTATCCGAGTCTGCCTCCGAGTTGGGCGGCTGCATTCCGTTGTGCTCCAGTTGTTAAGGCTTGCTAACAAATTATTATGCACTCGATCTCTTCAACAAAGCTCGCAGGAATGGAGCATGGATACACTATTTCCCTTTATAAATACATAAAAGCTATTAAAAACAGTCCTCCGCCTCCCAAACACTCATCTCCTCTTTGCAATTGCATATGATTTCTTTGTGTAACCCGGTACCGTGTCCATCAAAAGACTGAATAAAACCGAGGTTTAGTTGTTCAAAGGGAGGAAAACAACATCTTGTCCTTGCTGATGGATCTGTTAGAGGCTTTAAGATGCTTCTTAACACTGAAAAAACAGCCGCTGCATTCCTGCGTCCCTCCGTTCAACCTCTGCAAAACTCAAATAACTCAAAGTTCTGCAGCAAAAGCAACAGACGAGTCTTTACATCGGTTAGCGGTACATTTTATAATTGATTTAAATATATATACTTTCATTTTGAATGTACTTGTCGTCCTGTTTTTATTTCTTTGTTACAAGGCAGCTGCAAAGACAACGTGTAAGTAAGACTGAGGCTCGTTTCTTCGTCACCAAGGATCCTTTTTCAACTCGTCTGGGATTGGCTGATCGTCACCCTGCGTACCGAACCCGTTTGGAACCGGCGCCGGCTGTGTCTTATCCAAGGCCGTCTCCGAGTCGGGCATTTGGACGTGCTCCAGTTGTTACAGCCTGTTAACTAATTTTCAAGCGCTCAATCTTTTCAGCAAAAACTCCTGAGCAACTCTTAAATCAGTCCTCCTCCTCCTCCTCCTCCTCCTCCTCCTCTCCGACCTCCCCACTCCTCTCTGTAATCGCCTGATAAACACTCGGCCTTTGTGTCGATCAAAAGACTGAACGAACTTGCGTTTCACTGGAGGATCAAACTTGTCCTTGTTGATTCATCTGTCGCAGGTCTTCAGTGTTAAAAAGGAACACGGTGCAACCCTAAACGTCTCTGTGGGGGACAGGAGGGACAGTTTTGTCTTTGCTAGTTATACAATGAATGTCAGGGGACGAACCTGGACCAAGTCGTGGTTGGATGTCTTCGGAACCAGCAGTCTGTTGTGATCAATTAGCCTGATAGCTGAAACTCGATCCAGTTAAATACAGACACGACTCAGATATTCTTTGGTGCGACGCTCAGCATTTACGTATCCGGGCTGTCCAAAAATGCAAGTCAGGTCTCTTTCTGTTATCATGAATTAAATAACTGCAGCAGAACCAACAGTCTGCTTATGTTTGCTTCGCGTTATCTGAAAATCAGAGGAGTCAAGTCCTGCCATGACTCACAAGACAGTTTTATTTCCAGCTGGTTGCACAATTCCACCAGTTTTTATTTCAGGTGACTCTGTCTGGTCTGGAAGCTGCAGCTCGGTGTGAAGTCCAACACATCACACAGACCCTCTGCTGTCTGTGCAGCTTCCAGTGAGTCATAAGATAATGCTTATAATAAGACTGCTTGTCTTTAAATCACTCCGAGGTTCCTGCACCATGTAAACCCTCTCAGCCTGCCGTGACGTCCTGCAATACGCTGCGACTGCTCCCGTCGACTGAACATTAAATGGCGAAGCAACATTTCGTCTGAAACTCCCCACGAAGCTGCAACAACTTTACAGAGTGCAGCGACACCGGCTGAATTAATGAATAGCCGGGCGTCGTACAGATGTCTTTTAAAGATGTACTTCATCACTCTGAAGACAGAGAGATTAAACATGCTGACGTCCCTCGAGCTGGTGACTGATGATAAACAGCCATGAACATGTTAGCATGTTAAAGCATGAATATTAAACCAGGTTTCACTGAGTCGTACGTCCTCAGGTTACTGTACTTACTGTACTCTGTATCACTCTGTAGAAGGATCTCGGGTGGGACGGCTCGGCTGCCTTTAATCACCTGAAGACGTTTCCCCCGAGTGGCAAAAGAAAAACTCTTAATTTCGTTATACTGCAAATCATAAAACTTTCTGGAAGGTAGACGCAGCCGGGAGGAATTCACCGTCCATCAGCAGCTAATGTTAGTTTAGTCTCAGTGACTGAGCACTCTGGAGAGGTTCCCCCCTGACAGGGAGTGTCGGGGCTCCACACACCCTTTTAATATATTGGTTTTCTTTCTATCTTTCTAATAGGAAATTCTTTGGAGGCCCCGGTGACTGTAAATCCTCCTTTGTATCCGTCGCGGTGCCTCCAGACTCGTTGGCCTTGTATTATTCTGAATTTACACGGTACCTGCTCGAGTATTAGCTTCATCTTTATTCTGTTTTATGGACCCAGTTCACATTTGACTCCGACACATCTGCTGAAAATACAAATCTCTTACAGGTTTTAACAACCGTCTCTTCATCAACTTCCAGCTGTTGAATTAAAATAAATCAGAAACTATTATCACAAGTCGAGACCTCTTCACTGAGCGTTCCTCCTCTTACGGAGGTTCTTTATCGACGGTATCGAAGGCCAATGAAGTCGGTGTGTTATCTTAAATAAAACTAATAATGAAACAGTTTAAGTCCGTCATTCGATCTTCCCTGTCTGTGTTATATCTCTGAAATGATCTCTGCTGTGAAACTGTCTCAGTATAACTAAATAAAAGTGCTGCAGCAAGAAGCTACGACATGTAAGATCGCAGCATCCCTGCCGAGGCTGGTGGCTCAATAGATTCAAGACATTCATAACGTGTCTATTGAATTTATTTGACCTGTTCTAACAGTGTTTCAGTCATTCATCCTGACATTTATGTTGTATTCTGCAGTATTCGTGCTTTAATTTCCTCTGATTTTATATCTTTGTGAAGCCCTTTGTGATCTTTAAAAAAAACAAAGCTGTTTGAAACCTTCTACAAAAAGTAAATAAGACTGATGCTCATTATTTTTGTAACCTTTCACCTCTTCGGAGGTCTGCCGGCTCCGTTCAGCTCCTGCAGTAACTGCCCACCTCTCACATGGGCCCAGGGGCCCTTGAGCAGAAAAGAGGCCCTTCAGGATGGGAGAACAAGATACTAGAGAGGTAATACAACATGATGCCTTGAGAAATGATACTACATCATGTTTTCTTAGTTCTGGTTCATTATGACTGTGACTTCCTCCGAGTGCGTGCAGCCCTCTCGCTCCGCCGTCTTCAGCCGCCTGCAGCGTCAAGGTGACGGAATGAGAGAAACTGCTGGATACCAAAGTGTTCTTGCCGAAAAGTTCCCGACACGTCAAGCGAACAGATGCTCCGCTTGCGTCGCTGACAGTCGGGTGTGTCCACTGAATCCACAAAACCGTCCGTGAGAGAAGTTTTCAAACCTACACAGACGGACGGAGACTTCAGAGAGCGACAGGTCAGCGGTGTGATGGAGATCATTCAGACACGAGGGATTTATTTTGTGTCCGGTGAACTTTGAGTGTGAGAAGACTTCACAGTAACTTGAGGATCAATGTTATTCAGCATCTATATAATGAATCCGTTTGTAATCAAGGAATATATTTACTTACTTACATAATTATTTCTATATAATATTATTCTATAATATAAATTATATATTTTATTTTATATATGAGATATTCTGTTTGTGTAACGTGTGTGTTGCATCACCGTGCTGTGACGCTGCTGCAGGCCTCCGTGTGGGAGTCGGTTTGTCGAGTGCGCTACATGTTAGCTTCTTCCGTGTGTGAAGCTGCCGGGCTTCACTCGGTGACCCTCATTTAACGATCTGCATTCAGCCGCGGTGTTTGATTACCTTACAGGAAGCTATCGTTTGTGTACTGAGTCGGTCACTTGTACCAGTAATAACCGGTCTGCTGCCTGCTCGGGTGGTTTTCAGTAAACACGTCGTCCGGAGCCAAACACGGACTCCAGATTGATGGTGAGGTTTATTGAACTGTACAGGCGTACCTGATCCATTTATTGTTTTTGACTTCATTTGATTTCCATCATCAGCGTTGGGTTGATTTTTTAATGCCAACGTTTAAAAATGCAGAGTGCCTCTCTCACCGATGTTTGAGTGGACGTCTCTCTGCCTCTTCTCGCTCTCATTGAGGCCTCCAGAGTTTAAAAAAAAATAAAAAGATCATACCGAAGTGAATAAATTAGTTGAGGTTTACTGAATCAACGATTGGATATTAGCCTGCTGCACAAGGACTATGTAAAGTTAACACGTTTGTGCACATCAGTCATTCTACGGACGTCAATTCTTGCCCTCACTCTGAATTCAAATCCGTGTCCTTCTGCCTGGAAGTTGAATGAGTAATGAATAATGATCTCTGTCAGTCATGATGTGATTGGGAGCATTGATGGAACATAATTCCTACGATGTCTGACATCACATTAACATTTGGGAGTGATCGTGGTGCAGTCGCAGATTGTTTGAAGTCAGCAGTGTATCATCAGAGCCGTATCTGACCCTCAGTCATTGTGTTTAACTGCACGGCTTCACCCTCTATTCATGTCCGTCTTTTCACACAGGACATAAAAACTAATTTGGTTTCAGTGTTCTGATTAGAAGAAGTTGGCAGTATTTACTCTTGTGCAGCATTAAATGATACGGATCCGAAGTCTCAGCCCCTCAATCGTTCCTGTAAGTGAAACTGTAACACCTGAACTCCGGCTGATGACCCGTGATGTCATCTCAATCAGTCAGTCAGCGGTGACGCTCTCACTCAGACCGACCCGGAGCCGACGCACCAACGCAGTCACACCGAGCTGCTGTTATTCTAACTCCACGGCTCTCCGAGCGTTTTACGGCACAACAATCATTTCAGGTTATTGCACACTCAGAGCTTTAACGGCATCATGTGATCTCCGAGCTGAACATATGGTGCCATGAACTATAATGTCGCCGAGCCGCCGAGGCTGTAAATTCAAAATACGCTAATTAATAGTGAAACCTTGACATCACATTAAAATGTGCTTTTTTTCCTTCGCACACAAACATGTGAAGAGATGAGAAGTGTGGTCATTATAATTGCACGCTAGCCGGATTCATGATCTGTTTATACATAACAAATGCAAATTGTAAGACTCAAACATAATTATATGCTCAGGCATTATTTATTCTAATAGTAGCTTCTGCACAAAATGCACTTTGTAACCCTGCACTCAATGAGACTGCAAAGTGAATTACCAAAATAAAAAAAAAGGACAAATCACATTGCAGGAAGGGTTGTAATGGCCAAGTTACTTTAACTTGTAAAATCAGATAAAGGATAGTTTGAGATTGATCTGAGAGATTTCTGCTCTGTCGTCTGAGTTGTGACCCTTTGCTTCGTCTGTGGCTGCTCGTGTTTTACCATCGCAGCCAGGCTGGTGTCTTTGTTGGAAGGAAGAACAGA
>CAAKHC010013185.1:0-23828 GCA_901007825.1 Macroramphosus scolopax
TCATCTCCAGGTGGAGGCTGGATATGAGGATGCCCACGGTCTGAGAGCGCTTACCGTCCAGCAGCTTAATGATCTAACACAGACACACAAACACACACACACAGAGTTACCATGACCACCTCATAACTTGCAACTATTAGTGGGTCGTTAGTGGTCGGTCTGTTGTTGGAAGATCGAAGGTCATAGTCGCCATAGTCGTTGTCAGGAGCGAAGGATTTCTTCCCATGATGTATTCTAGTACATTGTCCTTCTCTTCTCCTTGATCTTTTAAGTTTTTTAATACATTGTTTGGTTACTAATCACATTACTGTGTGTAGGTCTTGTAAAGCTCCTGAGAGCTGTAATGATGCTGCCTCTGTGAACTCAATGACATTACCTCCCTCTAGTGGTCGTAAGACAGACTGCAATCACTCCCCACTGTAGATGTATATTCATATTACACAAATATCAATATATATAATAATCATTATAATAATAATAAGCTGTCGCAACATACGTCAGTAAAAGCTGAATTCTGTCCTGCGTGATCTGATCTGATGATTTACCTTCCTGGCTCTTGTCTTCTTCTCATACGTCTCTGCCAGCGGCTTCCTCTTGGTGTTTGTGGTGGTTTTGGCGAAGAGCTCCTCGAACTCAACGGTGTTGATGATATTTGGTTCCTCGAGAACATTCCACAGTGTTTTTTTACTGAAAGGAAAACCATAACAGTTTTTAGTATTCTTTGTTTCATAAATTGTCCTTTTTGTAATTCGACAGAACAGAAACAAAGTTTATCAAATATGATATGTGAAGGCATTTTTGACCTCAGCCGAATGTGAACGTACTTGTTCTCCTGGATCTGGATTCGAGTCCAATAAAGAGTCTTCATGGGTCGTGAAGGCTCCACGGCCTGTTTCCTGGGAGGGGTCTCCACAATGAAAGCCCCAAGCAGAGGAGGAGGTGGTGGGGAAGCTGGGCCTGACATCGAGAAAGGGGGTGGAGGTGGTGGAGGAGGGGGTGGTGGAGGAGGGGGTGGTGGAGGAGGGGGTGGTGGAGGGCCGTTTAACTGCTGCTTGTGGTTCAAGGTTGATGACATGCATGGCGGAGGTGGTGGTGGTGGAGGTGGAGGAGGAAGAGTTAGTCGGTCAGGTGAGGTGGTCGAGGACATCGGCTCCTCTCGCTGACCAGCCAGGCTCAAGCTGATGTCTAACTTTTGGGGGGTCAACATCTGCTGCTGAGGGCTTGTGCAGGCTCCCCCTGCACCCTCTCCATCCTCCGGAGTCTTCACAAAGGTGTCTCGGTCTGTTTGGATGCCGACTGTGCGGAAGGACTTGTGTAGAAAGTCGTCCTCGGTGGACACAGCGACGTCTTTGAGTTGTCCACGATGAACGGCCCCGACCGGGAGGAGCTGGGCCTGCAGCTCGGCCAGGCGGGCGATGATGTCCTCATTTTCCACCCTTAGTCTGGAGAGTTTCAGGCGGCTGTCCTCCTGAAATAATGTTCGTTAGACCAAAGCCCCACAGTGACGTTGTTTAAAGGCTTTAAAAGTATTCTGTCCATGTGGATGATATACAGTTACTACACTGCACAAGAAGATCTTCAGGAAGCTCTGTTTCATCTGTACATTCAATTCTCTTGTTTAAATAAAAAGATGAAACGTATGGAAAATAGCTTGAAAGAAAATCAATATTTACATCAAGTGATACATTTCCTGTGTTAAACCTGGAGACACGAGCCGAGAGGAGGAGGAGGGACAGGGAGCTCTGCCTGCAGGTCCTCCAACAGGTTGGTCTGGTCCAGGCCTGTCGAACCGCCTGCACGCTGACTCCAAACCACTCATGGATTCAAACCAGCACCTTTTTTTTTGATCCACCTGGATTTGTTTCTGGTTTGGAGTCAACTTGCAGGCGTTAACCGCTCCTTCACACTGACCTGCAACTTCTCCAGCTCCTCTTCGCATTCTCTCTTCAGCTGCAGGAGAGCAGCCTGGTGCTCTGCAGGCAAACAGCATCAAATGTAAATACCAGTGTTAAATGTAACTGATTTCCGCAGTAAAACTTCATGTGTTGGTTTGTCGTTACCTGCTTCTGTGTACTTCAGTCCAACTTTTTCCTCCTTGAGTGGCGGCCAGACGGCCTGAAGACGTCCGGGAGTTCGTTCTTCTCCCTCCGCAAGGATGGACGCCTCCGACTGGAGGGAGAAACAGATGTGACAGATGTTTTATTTGGAATAACAGAGCTTGGAGACTTTACACGAGGTGAGGACTCAAGTCACATGACTTGGACTGGAGATAGTGGAGATACAGAGGTGTGTGTAGTGGAGGTGGAACCAACTGTTGGTTGAAGACGTTGATGCTCTGTTCATCAACACAATGCATACTTTGCCATCAGATGGGACTTTCTTCACCGGAGTCTTAATGGAGGTTCTCTCAAAAAGGGATTTCAGCACATCTTTATCGGTTTTCCTCTTCCTCTCCTGGTCCACCTTCTCCACTGGTTCCTTCTTCAAAGGCTTTGGGGTGAAGAAGGCTTTGAAAGCATCGAAGGCTGCTTCCGCACTGGAAACGGGAGCTCTCGCAGACTCAAGTGACTCTGAGGATTCAGTTTCAACTTCCTCTCTCTCCTCCCCCTGACTTTCTTCATCCTCATTCTCTCTGGTGTCCCCCTCGTCTTCTTCAGCACCTTCACTTCCTTCCTCTAACTTCTGACTGGGCTCCTTCTCCTCTTTGTCATCCGCTCTCTTTTCCCGGTTCAGGAAGAGAGATATCTGGTTCAAGAAGCTTCCCTGAACCTTTGCATCGCCCTGCTTTTCAGGGGAAACGGCCCTTTTTGCTCCCTGAGATGAAGGTCTGACTTGGGCCACGGTGTCGTGCTCGGGCCCCACCACTCCTTTCCTCAGGACCCTCAGGCCGCTGAAGAAGGCGGGTCGCTGACTGTCAGCGGGGTGTCCTGGGGTGAAGGTGGCTCTGGAGCAGGTGGATCCCAGAGGAGGGTCATTGGTTGCAGATGTTAGGGCGACATTTGGTGAATTATCGTTTGGGTGTGATGGTTGGCAGGAGGAGGAGTCTGCTTCTTTCTCATCATCCTCCACACCTGTCCCCGCCTCTTCATCCTCCCTTTTCAAGCAGAAGGGCTCATCAGTTTGCTCCTCAGCTTGCTCAGATGTTGGTGTGTCTGTTGATCCGGTCTCCTCCTCCACAGCAGGCCCCGTCCGAGTCACAGTTATCACCACATGTTTTCTGCTGGGAGGTGAACCGGAAGACGATCTTTGGTCTTTTGTCGGCTCCTGGTCGGGTTCTTCTTCTGTTTGCAGCGATTCATTCAAGACATCCAGTGAGTTCTGCACCGTGTTACAACCCTCATGCAACTCTTTGCAGCAACTGTGTTTGTCCTGTTGATTGATTGCAAATGTCTGTTCCCCAACATGGTGTTCAAAGGAGGACGGGTCATGTTCAGTGTTTACAGCTCTGCTCTGCTCAGGATTCCTCTCATCAACACCTTGCTTGGTTAAGGTCAAATCAGTCCTCTCGTGTCCTGTTTCCCCTGAGCGTCCCTCAGGGTTATAGATGGAGCTCTTCTCACCCTCAACCAGTGATGTGACATACGATGAGGAGACTCTTCTATGCTCCAGAGGATCTGCAACATAATCCCCTTTTTTCTTCAGATTCAGCTCTTCCTCTTCTTGCGTTACGTCCACATTTTGCTCCTCAGACAGGGTCCTGAAAAAAGTTAGGATGGCAGTTTCTTGCTCCATTTGCAGTCAGTTAAGTGTTCCTCTAGAAGGAAGTGGTGAAGTATCTCCCCATGTTCACACTGGTCTAAGAAGCTTCTCGCTTGCATCATCTTAACAGTCGCTGCACGGCATGCACTCATTATTTTAACACTCGTTCCAGTTTCATGCAACTTCCACTTACTGTCGATGCAAGAAAACTTTATCTAATTAAAGTCAGATCATCACGTCTGTAAATCCAACCTGCATTCGCTCCAGTTTGTCGAAAAGAAGTCGATGTGTCCGCACGCTGTTCCTTCATGTTTCACCAGACCTCTAATTTTCCAAATCTAAAAGAGGAAGCAGCTGGTAGTCAGGAACCAATGACAGGAGAGAAATGTTTCCAAGGAGAGGTTCCAGAGTGACTCAGCAGCAGCTCAGCCAAAGTCACAGCGAGATCCAAGCTTCAGCTTCAGTGTCCAAGTTCTGCCTCATATTCCCACTTTCCTCCGTACCTGCTGTGCTGGTTCGCTAACAACTCCCAGCTCCCTTTTGGACGTCTTTCTACAGGCTGTCAGGGTGTAATTGAAAGCAGATGGTGTGTTGAGCCGTTCCTCCAGTGGCTGCCACTGTTTCAGACAACACCCTGACAGATCCGTGAGCTGTGAGTCAAAGGAAGCCACCCAGAACGGATGGAGCACCGCCACACCCGGAGCTGCAGCAGGAGGGTAAACACAACTGCGAAGGATCACTTGTTAAACATTTGGTCTGTAAATCCACAGTGACAGGGAGGTCTCTCGGCTCGCCTCCACATGCTCAGCAACCAGCAACACCCGGCTAATCTTGACGTTTTAGTAGTCAAACCCCACCTTCACCGTACTGTTAATCTGCTCACATAAAATCAAACAAACACCACAGACACAAAGATGCATTGGACACAATGTGCGGTCATGGAATTGCAGATGAATAAACACAAGAATAAAACAGGTGATGAAGAGTTATTTAAACAAACAAGGAGTCTGAAAGTGTCTCAATATATCGGATGTCTTTAAACAAATGAACTTCCTCGCTGCTCCACGTTCAGGTTGCAGTGAGCTCTCTGGTTCCACCCTTGTTTGCTCTGATGCGACGTTATCATAGCCAGCAGGTGACAGACGGACCAACACGCTTTACTGTGTGTAACTGCGACTATGATTGTGTTTGCGGGGCGTCTCAACTGAGCTGAACTTAATCTTTGGAACACTGATAAAGTGCTCGTACGTTCCCACAGCGGGACACTGCGGCCTTTATGCAAACAGTGTTTATGTAACAGGAATGAATCCAGATAATCCTGTGGAATAGCATTAGGATGGGAGCTGCTGGCCTGGGACCAGAGGGAAGAATGTATCAGCATATCACACACCACCGTAACTATAATGATTTAATACATCAGTCCTGAAATCATCCTTCAACCATTCAACCAGTGGACATAACAGCCTTGTAAAAATGATGATACACACAATTTAAGATTGTTAATCAATAAAGGGAATGAATAAAGAGCTGCACTTATTTTTGATAGCATCCAATAGAAATGCAGACAAATACTCTGACTTGAATCTATGATCCCTACATACCATGTACTTAGAGCCTTGAACACACATTTAAGTGTTTGAACTGTGGGTGGAAACCTGAAATCGAACACCGTGCCACTAAAAAACAACAGATAAGAAAAACAAAACAGTTGTAGTTTGATCGTGGACCTTGTTGCTCTGAGCAGACAGACCACAGGCGAAGGGAGGAAAGATTTCAAAACCAGACAAGATTTTCACGCTACTCACCCTGAACTCCAGGGGGCGCCACCAGGGTGAGGGTGTCGCAGTGATATCATCCTCAGGGGCAGTGAGGCGCAAGAAGTCGATGTGTTTGGGTCTGCAGGGATGAGAGAGCGAGCTGCAGGAGGAGAGAGTGTCCTCGATCTCCTGCTGCCGGACCTCCTCCTGTTCCCACGGAGTCTCATCTGGAGAGAAGACGGTGGCGTCACAAACACAGTAGAGTTGATATCAGTAACACCTCGACAAAAATACCGCTGACTCAAATGTTTTTGAGGTGATCTCAGCCCTGCATCTAATACATGTGATGTGGGACAGTCTGAGTCATGTGACAGGGAGGGCAACAACATCTGTCATGATTTTGGGGGTAGAGGTCAAAGGTCATCTTCAGTCACAACAGCAGCTTTAATTCCTCTGATGATGATGGAGTTTAAGGGTGGAAACTTTCCTTAAAACAAACTTCTTAATCAAAACAACACAGAGACATTTAAAAGGTTGTCAGGTTGTGTAAACTGTGTGTGTTTAATTAATGTATAGTGTCACCGTGAGGCCGTAAGAGGGAACTTCAGCTATGAACAGAAAATAAATACAATGCCTTTCAGTCTAAACACACGTTGTGATGATGTGTGGTGTTGCAGGGATTATAGCTTGAGATGCCACACTGGGATTTGGGATTTGAGAGAGCCGCTCCGACACAGCTGGAATTGGGGGGGTTCAGTTATCGTAGTGGTCAAGCGGAAAATGCACCTCATGCACTCTGAATGATGCTGCGGTCTTTCCCTTCCTGCATCCAGGAGAATCAACAATGAAGGTGTCAGTATCATTTCAGATAAGAGGCTCCGCAGAGGCGTCAGTAAAACCCTCGGTGGACTTACAGTTACAGTTTATGGAAATGTGTTATCTGTCCTCCGTTTGACCGAATTGAACAGCCAACTGGATCTGGAGAGTCGCCCCCTGAGGACGCTGCATGTCTCTCCTCTTCTCACCACAGTCATCCTCAGAGCAGCCAGACATCCTGCTGCCCCGCTTTCATTTAGTCGCCTAAAATAATAAATGCTAGCAAATTGCTATTAATTAAAGATGTCGGTTTGTTTGATATCATGAAAAGTGATGGGAATTGATTATTTTATACATAAGCTAATGGCTAATTGGCTAATTGACTTGTGTCCAATAACTCCTCTGGGTCATGTGAGCAGACAGACACACACATTTCTGTTCTTTAAAGGCAAACACAGGCGGCCTCGGGTCAATGCCGACCCAGCATATCACCATCAGCTGCTCAGCTCATACTTCACTGGGTGTACAGACACACAGAGATGTGGTGGTTTGTCATTATTCACAGACCACCACACATCCTTCATGTCTGTTCCACCGGCGGTGGTTCGGGATAGACGGCGAGACATCCAGTGTGTGTGTTAATCCACCCAGAGGAGACTGCAGGAGCACATGAGTCCAGAGCGTCTTAATCAGTGTGCAGATCTGACATGTTCCACCTTGTAGCCGCTCATGCTTTCTTCTTTGTTCGCTTCAGTGAGCAGCTACTAAACGCCAACGTTATGCTCTTCTGCACACCCACTTAACATGGTTTGTCCTGCTCGTTCCACTGTACCCTGAACAAAACAAAGTACTTCATGAAACATGTATGGTGCAGGCGTATCTGTAAAGCGCTGCTGGGAGACACTGCTCAGTGCAACAGCTGGGACAATACAATTAAATTAATTTTTAATTAACACGCAGTAGATAAATGGCTACTTTCTGATTATTTTCCGTCCCACCAGTGAATGAGGTGTCACCTCCAACCTTTAAAGGGAATAAGCTGTCTTCTAGGGATCTTGTACACCCTATGTGATGATCTTCCTCTTGCCGATTATTCAGGCTGAGACTGGATCTGAATAGAGGTGAAACAACGGGTTGACGTGCCTTCAGAGCTGTAAGATGTTGTTGCCGAATCATCCAGTATTGTAGACAGAGACGGCGATGGTGTAGAAGTCCTTCCTTCACCTTCTGACGGAGAGGATGAGGAGAAATTGTTTGGCGCTGTTGAATAGTGGTGATGATGTGGTGGTAGACTCTGAAGCATTCTTGTTGATTCCAAGAGATTCTTCCCGGCGCCTGAGAAGAGCTCGTCCTGTGCTTCTGGTGTCCTCAAGTGTTTTCTCTCACCCTCCATCCTGAGGACCTCCTGTAGGCTTTGACTCAGAGCTTCACCCAGAGCAGCACTGAGTTCACCTTGGTTCCTCTGTTGCGGTAGCTTCAGCGAAGGCTCTAATGAGACCTTGTCACATAAATATCCATCATCCATCGACTGAGGTTCATCTACCCGATCGCTGCATCCTTTGATCCAGTCTGAAGTGGTAAGACTAACCCGACGTATGATACCTTCCACCTCCTGAATCATGCCCATTACCCGTTGTGCTGATGCGCTTGTCTCCATTTCATCGGGCTTCAGATGGGAGGATGTTTCCTCTCCACATTCTGTTTTCTTTGACTCCAGTTCTTGGCTCGCTGCCTGGGTGAGAGTATTCCTGGCATCGTCTTCAGTCCTCTTGTTTGACTCAGAACGTGTTGTGGAGTAAATCTCGTTGTCATATTCAGAGTGGTCGGTATCTGAGTCCAGGTGAGCACATTCTTTGTTTACAGATAAATCCTCTCTAGGAAGGAAAGAACAGGAATCAAACAGCTTTACTCTCCATGTTGGCATTAAGTCCACTGGACTCATTTCATCCAGCCTTGAATTACTTTCCTCCTCTCGTTCTTCCTCCATAAGTCTCTCTCTCCTGCGTGCAGGAGTGCAAATGCCGGGTCTCTCTTCCTCTGAGTCAAACTCCTGTGTCTCCCCAAATCCAGACGTTATCTGCTGCTTAGGCTGCCTTCTTGCCTTTGTAGGCACCCAAGTAGTCCCGGTTGGCACCCTGAGGGTATGCAGGATGGTTCCAGTGTAATGTAGCCCCTCAGCTCTTCTGCTTCTCTTCCGGGGGATCTGGATTCTGGGGGATGCTGGTAATATATCTCTGCTCTCTGTGTAACTTCTGACATTTGACTTGATCCTCGTGCCCTGTTGGTTGCCCATGCTCATGAAAGCCTGGCACTCCGAACACAGCAGTAACAACCGAGTCAGCCTGAGTATCTCAGTGGAGTCCTCAAATGCTTTGAGGGTTTTCTTTAAGACCGAATTTGTCTGCTTGACCTAGCATCACTGTCTCAGCTGGACCCTCCTCCTTGCAATTTGATGCTAGTCCAGTTTGGTAGCTGAGAGGGGCTTGCGAAGGGGAGGCTGGGCCCCTGCAGAGGGAGTGTGAAGGACACGCAGTGCTCCTCTGACTGATTAGGATGTAAAGGTGCAAGCTGGTGTGAGTGTCCTTCATGATGTTATTAAAACAGGGGATGTTTCCTTTAAAGCATGGACAGGTTTGTTGTTTTGTTTAGCCCACTGAACCAGCGGACTCCAATCTGAATATTAACACAAAAAGGCTTCACAAATGTTATGAACAGGTGCAATGCAACTACCTACAGGTGGTTTCGAGCTCAAGCTTATTTCTCAGCAAAACCATATTCATATAGAAACGGGTGTAAGATAACTAGATTATAAAACATAACCAACCTTAAAAGAACAGGGATGGTAAAGACAATCTAATGCATCACTAGCAGCCAGGTCCATATCATGATAATATGTATGATGTGAAGCAATGAACTTCAAGAGCAAAAAATAAAGCAACCAGTCTCACTAAGCCTTATTATGTAATTTTTTACTTGAACCATTAACTGTGCAATGTGTCCACAAAGAAGAACATGTATTGGTACTTACCTCCATGCAGCAGCAGGTTCCTGCATACGGCAGACTCCTATTGGCTGAACACTGAACACACTTTGACTAGTCCCCGAAAGATTGACAGGTAGTGAGGGGGGAGACAAAAACAAACAGATGGGAGGCTCAATGGGGATTTGCAGGAAACAATGTAATCCCCCTGGTGTCAATCCATGAGTGAGTAGACATTAGGTAGACCCACATGAATGTATTTTATCCGAAAAACACTTGGGTGTGCACCCACCTGAACTGCACACTGGTGAGTGAGCCCACCTGGCTAATCTGACCCACCACCCAGCTGTCTGTGATGAATAACAGACATTTAAAGAAAGTAAATAGCTGTTAATGTCATTGAAACCACAGCAATGAATGAGGTTTTCAAAGAGAAGATGGGATAAAGATGCTTTCAGGGGCAACTTGAATTGTACACTAGTGCAATTGCAGTTCAATATATGACCACTAGGTGTCAGCAATGTCCTGTCAGCAAACGTGTTTTGCCAATTTAGTGCTGAGATTTGAAACATCTCATATAATGACATATGAATGTTGTCTCAGGATGAAGGCTTTGACTGAAAACTTCACATCCCCGCTCCATATTATTATGGTATTTTTTTAGTTTGTGGCTAAAAGCTTTGCTTAATGGCAAACCTCCACAAATGTATGCTTTAAATGTTAGCAATGACTTTAGATTAAATCAAACCCCATGCCTCAAGTCAGTGGCAGCTGGCAGGTGAAAACCTCTTTCTCAACAACATGCCACTTCAGAGACGTCATGTTGTGATCAAATAATAATAATAGAAATAAGTTATATATAGTCCTATATTTAGTTGTATTTTGTAGCATCATTTTTTGACATATGGCTCAGGGAGGGTATCAAGTGTTTCTAGTCACACGGTTCAAGTTCATGTGAAGTCACGAGTCATTACTGTGAAGAGGTCAGTCTTTTCTGATTTTATTGAGTCTGAAGTCATCAAATTTGTGAATGGAGTCCAAGTCATGTGACTCGAGTCCACACCTCTGGCAAGTGTCCTATTGTATATAGTAGGTGGCTATAGAGCAGGTTGGCAGGCAAGAGGGGAGATAGCAAGCCAAGTAAAGTAGCAGGTGCATGTGTATAGAGCCAGAACCTTGTGTCAAGTAAGCCAAGACAAAGACCAACAAGCCCAAAACTGCACCTTCATTGTTTGATCCAACTCCTGATTTAATAATGTGACATTTTCAACAGGAAAGAAAAAGTTCATCTCCTTCTTATTAGGCAAAGCAAACACAAGTAAATCCAGTATATGTCTGCAGACAGACTGAAAGTGTCAGAATGCAGTGTGAGGTAAGTGTGTGAATGGGGGGGGGGGGGGGTGAGGTGTGCATTGGGTGCAAACACAGACACATAACTTCACAGTCACTCCTACACCGCTGCCATTCAAGTCTGTCTCCCGTGGCGTCATTGACAGGAAAGGAGCCCAGCTGGCAAAGAGGTTTCACGACAAACATTTGAAAAAGTATTTTAGCATCATCTCCATCCCCGGCGGGAAATCAGCGGCAGCACCACCGGTGGCACGTCCTCCGATGACCCGCTGGTCCGCACTGCTGCTGCTGCTGCTGAGGCGCAGGGAGGAGGGGTTGAGGGGGGAGGAAGAGGGGGAGGAAGGCTGGATGAGGGGGGAGGTAGGGCTTCCCTATATGGCTGTGGATGAGCTCTATGCTAATATCGGCTTGAGACGCACAGCATCGCGTTTCTGCCGGCAGTCAGCGGTGGCTTCCAGAGTCTGAGCAGGCTCCTTCACAGCCATGGCTGAGGGCGGAGAAGGGGAAGATGAGATCCAGTTCTTGAGAACTGTAAGTAAAAGATACGAATCGTCGGTATCTGATGAGCATAGTCACAGTTTCCACTCGCCAATTAACGCTTTGGGAGTCAATTAAGTGAATCAGCGATCTGAGTTGGATGATGAAAGTTATTTTTTAGAAATGTGCGTTGATTTTGCTCTTGCATGCAATTTTATTTTATTTTATTTTTAAGTTAGCGCAGGTTGCACGCGGCACCAGGCGCACCTGTCGACAGGACGAGGTAGATCATTTGCAGGTGCAAGGGCAAAAATGACTTAACACTTCATTGCCATTTCATAACACATGCCCCCTCTCCAGCCTTCATCGACTCCACAGTTTCCACTTCCAGCCTGATCTCCACAGCCTCTTTGCCATTTTCAGACTTTCTGTTTGGATCCTGCGTC
Organism: Macroramphosus scolopax; assembly: GCA_901007825.1. NCBI lineage: Eukaryota > Metazoa > Chordata > Actinopteri > Syngnathiformes > Centriscidae > Macroramphosus > Macroramphosus scolopax. Next base: position 11,526 of record CAAKHC010013185.1, read on the forward strand.
TCGCTCCGGGGAAATAGTTTCAATAAGTTGTGCTCGCACGCAAGCGATTACTATTTTAGTTGTTTGACGCAGATTGCTTACGGTGTCCCTGCTCTATGTGGGCATGCACAGCAGTTCTGCTTGTAAACGATATGACAGCTTGTATGTTGGTGTGGTGGGAATATCTGTCGTCGTGCACGGATTCTGTTTTACCGTCTTTCCTCGGGTTGCTTTAGCGAGGTGCTGCAACGACTTGCATGTCTTAATAAGATGAGACACACAATAGAATGTATTTTTTTCTTGTTTCTAAAATTCCAAAATGAAACACAACCTTTGATTTACATCATCAAATACCCTCTAATAGACATTAATGTGTGTTATTGAAATCCTTAAACCCCTGTGGGACCCGAACATGTCCCTCCGTCCGCACTTCCGGTCACCTGTTACATCTTCTATCAAGTCCAGGCAGTTTATTTCACTGTGACTTTCTGCTGTTGGTTGAAATATGTGGCTGTAATCACGTTAATTGGAATAGAATCTTCCATTTTGCAAAAACTTGCTGCTCTGTTTTGATGTATTCCTGTTGGCAACCGCTCGTATCCATTAATGTCAATAGAGGTTCAGGGACAAATCTACTGTTTATACTGTTGAACCTCGGTGTGGGAGAGTGCTGCATTACACAGATCATCAACATCACTGCTGTGGCGTAAATCTCTCAACACTCCATCACACTGCCTCACAATGCACAATGAAGCATTTGCAAAAGCTCTAAAAATATACATCATTTTATTTTGAAAATTGAAGTGATATGAGAGTTATAATAAAGCCTGTATTAAAAAAGTGCAAGAACAAATTGGTACATGATTTAAACTTCGAAACAAACTGATATAGTAATTTTATTTGATTTTATTTTCTAAATGTCATGTTACATGCTACATCATGTTTTTAATATTTGCTGCCGAGTGACTCGTTGTTGTTCTTTATATAAGCTTCGCTGCTTGTTATTAGTGGCGGGAGGGATTCTGTGCTTAACAGCTCCTACTATTTGTGATGCCAGTGATATGCTGACCCATGTCTCTCAGATTCTTCTGTCACAATGGCATCTTGAGGGATGGTTATGTGATGACAACGGCGATTTGAGAAGGGGGACTTCTCCTGGGCTGCGCAGAGCCTTGTTATCAAACCTCGGTGGTGAGAGAAACGAGCCCTCCCAGGAAGCCCTTAAATAAGAGTGCTTATTGAAATACACTACATTAAGTCTCTTAAACATCGGGCAATAATCCTGTATACAACTGGCAGTCCTGTTGTGGTGGTTATTATCAGGCTGCTGTGAGTTTTACAATTAGTCAACAGTGGTCAACATCTGTAATTCAAGCCCTCCTGGTATACGATACTACTCTCAGGTGGTGACAGAATACTGTGATATTATGTCAACAGGGACAAAGTCTCACCCTGCTGTTGATGTGTAGTGTTGGGGAAGCTGACAGTGCTGAGAGATGGATTGATGAGAGTAGATTAGGTGACAGAAAACACTTTCCAATTAAAAGCAATAAGTGATGTTAACATGTATATTACAAGCTGGAACATCTTAAAAACATTGAAGGGATTAATGACTTGACAGGCAATCCTTTGTAAATATGAGTTCTATGTTAATGAGTTTCTGATGATCACGCCAGTTTCCACATTTAAATGTTGTAGAACTAAAAACTTCAAATAATTAATAGAATGAATAGTAAAATAATAAAGCGGGACTTCATCGTGTCTCTGATTTTGGAGCTGCAGACCTTACAAAGCTCTCTCACTTAGTTCAGTGAGCCATGTGAGAGTGACAGTCGGCGATTGTGGGAGTAAAATATTTAGGTATAAATGTTCCATGTAAGAATTTGTTCGTCTGCTACGACCTCTTTTATTTTATTGATGTGTAAATCTTCACCTAGCTTGGCTTCGTTCGACGGCAGGTGCATCAATTGCCGGGTAGGATTTTCAAGACACATTTTAGAATTTTAAACAATTTTGTGCAACAAGATTTATTCCTGCTGAGAGCTAAAACTCCTTCTAAACAGGATTGTGAGTGAACTTTGTGTGAACTTGTATATTAGGGCTCGCAGTTGGTCCAGTAGCACCTCTGGGCTTATTTGGGGTCTATGTTGTTCTGGAAGCTCTCTGCATACCAAAGCGAGGACTCTGGGGGTTTAAATTTAGCCTTTTTAAAGATGATGCTTCCACAGCACATACAGCTCTGCTCCCCTGGCACTAAAACCCACCGGGGCCCTGCCACAGCCGCGGCGACACGACAAGACCAGCGACACTTTAACACCATTTTATAGGGATATAGACACATTTAGAAATCAAATTCCTCAGACCACAGAGCATTTCCTGAGGCTTAATTTGTCAAAGTAATGGACAGTGTCACACCACTTTGAGATGTAAAACAGAAAGAGCAGGAACTCTATCATAAACAAATGAATGTGGAAGGCTATAAACTTGTGCTCCCCATGTCGGATTATAAATTATTGCAGGGATGTTGTTTTCGAACGGGCATTAATGTTAGCTGTAACATTTTCCTCAAGGTTTATGACGTAAAGTTTAACAGATGGCATATTAATTATCAGATCAGTGCCAATGTTTTGTACCGCTTATATCTGATTGTGACGATGGTTGTAGGATTCGGTGAACTTCTGGGGTGTCGACATAGAATCATCATATGGAGGGAAACATCGCAGCAGCTGACAAGGGTTTGATGCTTTACGTTATCAGACTCGATGCTAATGAAGCAAACTGAGCAGTTTCTATGGCGATATGCTTTTAAGAGATTAATTTCTGTCATGTCTTTTTGCAGGCGACAGGTTATTGACAATCAGCTGATTGTATTCAGAGTTATACTGAATCGATAAAGAAATAAAATGGGCTATATACAAATATATCTTCCATTCCCAACTGCCCATCACCTCTCTACTATCTCTTCAACATCAGTCTATTATGCAGCTTACATCATCTTGCCCTAGTTCGTGTCAGTGCAAAGTTTGCCTCTTCATTAAGAGCTGCAAGGAGAAAGGCGACGTTGTCCTACGACCTGAGGTGAACCTCCCCCAGCTTGATGTAAATTGAATAGGAAGGACCTCCTCCGTATTGACTGAGCACGCTGTGATAGCAAAGCAACAGTGTGTTCTCTGGCAGCTCCGCCTCCCTTCGGTCATCAATACTGAAGGACAGCGAGCCAGCTGCCATCCTTGTCATTTACACAGCCGTGTAGGTGGCGGGTCCCAACGTCATTAACTTCAATGCATTGACTATTAATGTACAACTAAATTCTAGGATGCTGGTTGTGAATAAGAATCGAAGAATGACAATGATCGGTGGTTATTCAGGCCAAAGGTGATGGAATTATTTATCCCTGACTGCTCGCGTCTGGAGTCTTTGCCATCGAGAGCTCTTGTACTCGCCGGAGTCGGATCTTTGCATTGTTAATAATTCCTCAGCCTTCAACTGATGTTGAATATCTCATATAAATATCAATAAATTATGAAAGTGGCAGGACAAAGCTTGTCATTTCAGCCAGGTTGTAGTCTCTGGCGTGTCTTCATCTCCAGAGGACTATAGGAAAAGTCATTAAGTATAAAATGTTAATATATTTAATCTTATATTTGGATCAGGAAATGTATTTGCTACAGCAACGGCATGTTTCTGCAGTCCAATTATTCAAGTATATTGTAGCTTGTTGGAGTTACTGTCTCCAAATGCCCTTATCCAACAATATCATTCCATAGCTGTAATCATCAACAGTTCTATAATAATCAGGAATACAAAGCAATCTAAAGTTACGATCTCTAACACCTTTGCGTTATAGTGACTCACTGTCGCCTCTAAAGGTACAAAGATACAAGACATGACATCCCGTAAGCTAGCTAGCAGTCTTACAAATGATCCCTTTAATTTGTATAATGTTTCAGAGTTGCATTATCAAACAGATGTTTTGTTATAGAAGTTCTTTTAGATTCAATTATACACTGCCTGCTTTGCACTAAGTGGCTCCACATCTGCTGTAAAAGTAAGAGTTAGCACATGATGGTGGTTTGTTGCTAAATGCCTTGGTAAAGGACATGTCATAGTGACATGAGGAGCTATCGAGCTATCACCTCCTCACCCGTTTTGTCATGATGACAAATAAATCCAATGTTTGCATTGGTGTCCGCATCTAAATTCCTTTTTTTTTTTTTTTTCACCAGAAAGAATCTCAGGATGTTTCGCTTTAGTAGAAAATGATCCTACTTGTCATGTTTTGCCAATAATTCACAGATCTGGAGTTTTCCCAGTAAGCTCACGGACATCTTTGCTTTGTGCATCCGTCCGTGGCAGCTGCAGTCTCGAGATGACATCTTGTAGCTTGATGGACCTGGAAACCATTCGCAGCCCTTGTAGAGAGGCAGGTTTACCTTGTCACAGGCTGCTAATGATGCGTCGTGAATTTAAGTTGTGGCACGTCCTCTATTGACCCTCAGCTGTATCAGTCTATCTGAGAGAATTAGGGCCTCTGTGAAACCAATTCAAGAGAAAGTGCTGGCCTTATCACAAAGTTGTCTTCTAAAGGTTTTCTAACATGCAAGCTAAAATCATTAAGTTTGCTTCAAATCAGAACTTTGCACTCACTGCATTTTTGGTAAAGCGGCTGTTGGCCCGGAGTAGGAGCCCGGAGCTTTGAGACAAAAGCCGGCTTAAGTTAGGCGGAGGACAATGTCTTCGCTGCATCTGATTTCGGCACTTTTCTCGCTGTCTACACAACACAAACACGCAACCCTTATATATCTCGCCTGTGTGCTCTCTGCGTCATCATTCGGGATCCAACACTGCCCCATCCCGGCTCCCCTCCAGCCTACATTTGTCAGTGCTGAGGCAGACGCCAAGGCCTTGCACGCATGAGGGCCTGAATTATTTGAAGCTGCTCCAAAGGAATATGCATAAAAACTAAGGGAGGAAAATCCAATTTATTACAGGAAGACCATATACTGTGAATCTGAGAGCATGTGATCCATAGTAGTGTACTGCAGGGCAAAGTAGTGTATTTCTCTTTTTTAGTAAGAGGTGATGATGATGATGCGTGAGTGATAATGATAGTAATGGTAAATGCATGTTTGATGTCAACAAAGGTGTTTTCATGTCTCAGAAGTGTGTATTTAAGGAGGATATTTAGACTTTATTGATACAAAGAGCATCTGCAGTATATCATCAGCACCACGACCTTCAGCTACGACCTGGTAGGAAACTCAAGACTAACAAGTTGATTTATAAATGTATTCTTTACACCACCAAGTGGTGTTTGGATTATTTCCCTACATGCAGCTCGGAGACGGGCGGTCGTGCAAGAAATACTTGAGACAGATTGGGTCCAATGTGCAGGTAACATCTGCAGTGCAAACCAACAGGGGCCAGCTGATTTGAGTCGGGCTCACTTGAAATTCGGTCCAGCGGAAGTGTTTCAATCCAACACAGAATACGGAGATGATGAGCTGCTATAGTGCGGTTTTTTTCTAAAGATTCATTTTTGTTTCCTGCTGTTGCCCTTTCCTGTTCTGCTTCTTTGGAGGAAGTGATAACATTTCCACTGTATTGATTTGTCTAGTTCTCGATCATATTAATAGACGGTGCAGCAACAGACAGGCGAGTATCTCCGCCGTTACCCAGGGAGACTTTGGATCTTTGCCTCTGCTCATCCAACCACTGGGATTATTTTTACCTTTGTCAGGTTCTTTTTAGCCTTTTTATATATTTTTTCACAGTCCTTTTTCTCACATTTCCTAAAGTGCACGGTTTTAAAAATGTATCATAAGGTTGGAACTTTTTGAATAATAATGTCGTTACTAAGAGTCAGCTGCTCATCTCACATGATCCTCTCAGCTCAAATGGCATATGAATAAAACAACAAGTTCTCTTGTGTCATAACAACAGATTATTGCTTTTCTGGGTTAGTTAGGATCCATCTACAAGGACTTGGAGGCATTATAGATGAAACAAGACAAGGAAAATGGGATTAAAAGTGACGTGCTACTTATGAGCCGTCTCATATGTTCACACTGACTTTTTAATTCTGTTGGACGTTGTAGTGAATTAACGTCACCCCTTATTTGGCTAATCAGGTTTTAGTTCTCACCCTTCCCGCTGTATCTTCTTTGCTCTCCATGTTATTTGCTAAGCTTCATCTAAAAACATGATGCTCAACCTGCACTTATCACCCTGCCTGACATTTATGAGAAACACGACTCCTGAGCGGTCGGAGCGATATAACCTCACCGCACACTTAAACGGTGTGAACACGAAGACAAATGCGTTGGAATTTTCTTCATTCACATTTGTTTTTTAACTCCCCTCCACTTGTTTTCCTTTAAAAAAAAAAAAAAAAAAGAGAGCCTGCCTGTTGATCTCCACTGGGCATGTGCAGAGCATGCGGGTCAAAATAGCTGCGCTGAAGGATTGAACAGATTCACCTTTTCTCAAGTTCACATTGGTGGCAGCGGCGGGTGAGTTGTGGGAGTTTATTTGGCCCACCGGAGCGTTGGGAGTTCTCAAGTTTCGGCTGGTGGATGCATCGGGATACACGCACGCACCTGCTGCTGCCTGTTAAGCCACACGGAGGCTGGCTGCTTGGTAAACGAAGTAGAGAGACGGGGGGTGAAAAATGCTGAGGGTGTGCTGAAAAGCAGCAGGAACATCCAGCTGAGCCGGCGACCACAAGAACGTCCCTAAACAGAGCGACTGATGTTTGGTTTGCTTGTGTGCAGAAGTTGGGCCTCCAGGTTCCGGAGGGATCTGGAGCGGGTGGTGGTGAGGACGGGTGGGGTACAGTTGGGAGAGGGCAGGGTCATGTTCCTGCTGTACACCATCCAACCCTTACTTACCTCCTCCTGCTGCAGGCCAGGGCCCTATACATAGTACTGATGCTGTTCTTTAGCTGTCTAGCAGATGGTCACGCTGCAGCTGCGAGGATCACTTTGCCTCAGATCCACCAGATTCTCTGGCTCGGGGTCAAGTCAGGGCTGCAGAGAGTCAAACGTATAAAGTATACTGGCCTTTTTCTTTATTTTGTACCTGTTTCTCATTTGTTTTTTATGAGATAAAACCAAATGAAACTTTCAACACACAATGTTATTTATGTATTTATTCATGAGAAGTTGGCAACTAGGCAAAGTTGGAAAATGCAACGTATTAATCATCTATTTTCAGTTCCATTAGCCTTAGAGATGCATGCTACATACACCGACTGGTTACAACATAAACGAGAAGCCCAAGTCTGTTTAAGGTGATAGACCACAATGAGCCACCAGAGTAGGTTCCATACACCTTGACATATATTCCACAAGTCTCTGGACCTCTAATGGAGGGATGGACACCATTCTTCCAGTATACGCTCCCTTGTGGTTGGTGTTTTAAGGTGGGATAGGAACATATCAAACCAGTCATAGGAACATATCAAACCGGTCTGTGACCCCTCACGCCTCACGGCTGGGGGTTGTTTTTATAAGGAAATCGCAATGGCCAAAAAAAAAAAAGATTTACTTGACGTTAAAGAGACAACATAGGTTACCTCCGGGCATTTAGTTTCCTCGTCTGTAGCCTGAAACACGAGCTGTGTTTCCTCCATCACGGAACTACAAGGGACAACGCCGCAGCGATTCAGCGACAAGAGGGATGCTTCCTGCTAACAGGACTCACCTCCCTGAAATTCAGGTTGTGGGGTACTTAACATTCTGCCGGGATAGACTGTTGTGCCACCTTGGGCCTCGCATTGATTCCCTGTGACATTTAACCGTGCTTCACTGTATCCATTAAAAGTGCCTCAACACAATAGAGACTAATGAAAATGTGGTTTTGGAAAAAGGGTTTTTAATCACATCCAAAGACTGAAGAACCTTTGCTGTTGTGTTGGTTACGGCCTTATTATAGTGACCTGTGTAAATAAGGCCTGGGTGGTATCAAGGTGTTACAGTATACAGAGTATACAGTATAATCTGTTGTTAATCCGATTCCCATCTGGCCCTCGTCTGTTGACTTGAAGTGTTGAAGCAACAGATTCCAGCAGGAATCCTATGATCAACAGTCTGTAGGCAACACGTTATCTTTTAAGCAGAGCCACAGATGTTCTTTAATCCAAACCTTTAACGTATTCCTTTGTGAACATCTTCAGAGTGAAGATACTTCACAGAGATACTTGTTGAAAGAAATCTGTCGAGGGAGGAGAACAAGTCCGCCACCTCCCACAGTCAGAAAACAAGACCGACAGAGGATCTCATTTGTGGCCTTGTTCAAACACATGATGGAACATCTTCAATGACTATGAAAGAAAAAGATTTTCATCAGCATTCCGAGGTGCATTTCATCTTTTAGACTTGCCGTCCTTTTCCCCCGTAAAATTGCCCTTTTTCCGTTCGCAGCTTTACGCTCTGTGTGAAATTACAAACCAGACACACAATTTTCAGTTTCATTTGTTGGATGCAGGAGCTGGTACCGAATCCTTTCTGAGACAGAACAACAAGTCTGACAGTATAATGGGGAATTTCTGTCACACCGAGCATAACCCATCTCATTGAATCCTCTTTTGTTTCAAGTGTGGCCTCAGATATTCTCCGGGTTTGTCTTCCCCTGCCTCCCGAGTCTGTGGGAGCTGTACAGCCTGCATCTAAATCTATTGAATTAGTACTTCTGTGAAAGAGGTGGGAGACAGAACCATGGCAACCATCCGCTCAGATTAGTGTGCTATGCGAGCTGGTAGGAGACGCGCACACACACACACACGCACGCATACGCGAACGGTACACAATCAGATCGATATGTGTGCTTAGGTGAGCAAATAGAGCCCTACCCTCCTCATCCTCATACAGATGTTCATTTATCGGGGGAGCCGATTGAAGCGAGGTCTTCCTCTCCCCCACAAATGTACGAGAGGCTGAGTAACAGGTTCAGAGACGATGTTGCTCAAACAGGTTTTCCCACACTGTTTTCCCACACAAGTTTTAAGGCCGTAATGTGTATAATATCATAAAAAATGCCTTCCCCACGCTGTCGCTGTTTCTCCTCCCGCAGGATGACGAGGTGGTTCTGCAGAGTGTGGCCACCATCCAGAAGGAGCACCGCAAGTTCTGCCTGGCCGCTGAGGGACTGGGGAACCGTCTGTGTTACCTTGAATCCACATCTGAGGCAAAGGTGAGGAGGTCACAGAGCTTTTGAGTTGAGTTAATTATTTTAAAGCAGCTACCTGCTGACACCAGAGAATATACTCCCAGTAAAGTTTTGAATTAGGTTCTATTGTCTCATATTGAGAAAGTGCGAGGAGCCTCATGATGTCATTTCAGCTAATTAGGTCAAACTGATGTCATCGGGTGCCGGGGGGGTGCAGAGGAAGGTTCATTTCACGGAGGCGGCGCCTCCAGCTTAGTTAAACACCCCTCACCCGCCGTGTTTATGGAGTCGGTAAGGGATCGTTTGCTTGTGATGCATGCCTGCTGGTCAAGGTGCCTGACGAGAGGCAACCCGGCCAGCAACAAACAAAAGAATCCTGAAGACAACATAAGAGCTTGAGCAGCTAAATATATATATTGTGTAGCATTCCGTTTTAGCAGAAGCTCCCGTTTTTGGTTTCGTAATGACAGAAAGAATAAATTCAGCTGTCTGGAAACACTTGGAGTCCAACGAGGAAGCAGCAAGCAAGCAAGCATGACAAATTCTGAATAAATTAAAATGTCAGAGACGTGTCAGTGGAGGTTTGCTGGGCAGGAACACAAGAGAACATTGTAAAGACAATGCAGCGTCTGTGTAATGTTGATGTTATTGCTGATTTATTTTTGGCTTCACACTTACTTGACACGTCAGACTGATACTGATCCCCGGCTGTAAAACTCTCCAACACCATGTTGGGATGCTGTTAGACGCCGTGTATATCAGGTGAAGCTTAATTGAATGGGACCACTGACAAAAAGGCTTTAATTCAGGTTGAGGACACGAGGGCATGTTTCCGTGGCGACGGAGGGCATCACCTGCGGAGCTGCAGGCGACCTGTCACACACGCAGCTCTCCTCTCACCTTGCCACTGATGACAATGCTACTTGGCTGTGAAATGTGAGTGGAGAGGGTGACGCCAGCGGTCTGGCACACTGTCATCTGCCGACTGATCTCAGGTGTTGCCTCATTTTCTAGACTCTAATGAAACCTGGCTGCTTGAGGCCGCCGCTGACGGACAGTCGTGTGCCTAAAGTGGAATACTGACTCATTGGGTCGCATTAAATCATTAGTTCTGAGGACGTATGTAAAAACTGTGCATGTAGGATTGACTGATGTAATCTGTGTCCATGTTCATGGTGTTGAAAGAGCACGTCACATCCAGTGTTAAACACTGCTTCAACCTTTATTTTCAAGCTTAATATAATGATATAATCTCCATCTCCATGCAAAGCATGAACAAATTGACTCTTCAAAAAGGTCACTGTGGGCATTCACACAGTCCTTTTCTATTCCCCGACAAGAGAGGCCGTTCATTGTGTCTGCCAAACCCTGGAAGAAGTATGATAATTGGAAAATTGGCGGTGAATAATTCATAAGGGATGTAAGGTCCGCAGCGGGATCCGAATTATCTCCTGCGGAAGGTCGCATGACACAACAGGTGTAGCTGCGTCCCATCATAACCCTCTTGCAGGCAAAAGTAAATATTCAGTTGACCCTGTCTGAAGGTTTGTGCTATACAAGCCGACTTAAAGGCGAACTAGGGTATTATAAATGTTTAAAACCCATAATAGTTCATGGTCACTGATTTTCAGGATGTAACTGATACTAAATCATATGATATGTGATGTTTCTCTGTGAACAAACAAGCAGACACAACAGGTTCTCCTGCATGAATGTGCTGAGGGAAACAGCATCCTCAAAGGTCATTTGTTTGCGCCAAAGAAGCTTAAATATTAAAATGAACTATTATTACAGCCAAGCAGCACTGTGAGCTGAGGAATAAAGTTTAGCAAAACAAATTATTAGTTGTGGCAGCCGAGGGTTGCACACCTTCGACATCGCTGCTCGTAATCCCCGACCCCTCATTAGCATCACACCAGGGTGCTAAAGGTGTCGCAGGTGGAAATATATGGGAATATACATCAATTGTGACATGCATATAGTACATGCATGCATGTTTATGTGTTTGCATAAATAAACATGTTTTATAGTAGGCCAGATCAATCAGAATGTTCACTCACTGGCTAATTTAAAAGGTACACCTACATTAAAGTACCAGCTCTCTAATAAATCTTCCATTAAACTCCCGACTCGTATTCCTATGAACAAAAACGTTGTGTTCCTCTTGAAGGGAGGATTTATTGTTGGGTTGTTGTATTATACTGCCTTAGTTTTATAGTGTGCTTAAATACATTGGCGAGTTGGTGTATCCGCAGTAAATGTACAGAACTCTGAGCTCCTCAGTCCCGAGGTTCAGGAGGGTATCTGGTTGTGTTTTTGCTCGCAGCGCTGCATCTTCAGCTAATGTTTCCTTCCTCTTCCTCCTCTTCCCTCTCTTCCTCTCCCTCTGCCTGCAGTATGTTCCTCCAGACCTGTGTATTTGTAACTTTGTGTTGGAGCAGTCCCTGTCGGTTCGAGCCCTTCAGGAGATGCTGGCTAAAACTGGACAAAACTGCGAAGGGGTGAGTAACTCCCATCCCCCGCACCCCCCCCTCCCCCTCTTACTCCTCGTCTCTCTAATAGACGCCAACACACTTAATTAAATCAATCACATTCATGCACACGTTGCTCTGTAGTGCGGCACTAGTTTTTTAAACTCTGTCTGTGATCCTGATTTTCAGAGCTGCTTTGTCCAAGGATGGAATAATAACTTTACAGCTGGTTTCCTTTTTAAAGTAATTCAATGCAAGTGTTATTTAATTCAATTTAACTCAACCGAGATCGCTCTCTGGCACCGGAGTCAAAACACTGGATATCCAAAGCAAAAGATCTATTTCAATCAGGGGGAGGATAATTAGAGGAACTAAAGAGAGTAAGAGCGAGATGAAGTTTGACTGGTCAGATGTGGATCACCAGAGCAAACAGCAGACGTCCTCCTGGAGCCGAGACACCGGTGGAGGGGATGATGTTATGGAAGGGCAACTTCTGAGGCTCATGGAGGGTTGGAGGGTTGGGGATGGCCAGACGTCTGCAGTTGAGTCGTTGCAGAAGCCTTACAAGGGAGACGGAGAGAGAGAGGGAGGGAGAGCACTTTTGAAGTTTGACAGCTTATGATTGGCTAAAGAAGAAAAAGATCTAGGTGAGCCAAGAGATAGTGGGGAACCGCTTGTGATGTAA
>CAAKHC010013185.1:23848-95445 GCA_901007825.1 Macroramphosus scolopax
TTAACTCAACCGAGATCGCTCTCTGGCACCGGAGTCAAAACACTGGATATCCAAAGCAAAAGATCTATTTCAATCAGGGGGAGGATAATTAGAGGAACTAAGGAAAGTAAGTAGCGAGATGAAGTTTGACTGTGAACAGAATAGTTTGGCTCCTGGTCAGATGTGGATCACCAGAGCAAACAGCAGACGTCCTCCTGGAGCCGAGACACCGGTGGTGGGGATGATGTCATGGAAGGGCAACTTGTGAGGCTCATGGAGGGTTTGATTTGGGGATGGCCAGACGTCTGCAGTTGAGTCGTTGCAGAAGGGAGACAGAGCGAGAGAGAGAGAGCACTTTTGAAGTTTGACAGCTTATGATTGGCTAAAGAAGAAAAAGATCTAGGTGAGCCAAGAGATAGTGGGGAACCGCTTGTGATGTAAGAAGGATGTTCAAAGAGATAGTCTTGTAGAGGGAAAATGTGATAAGCAAACTTCAGACTTCCTGACTGAACTTTCGCTAAGCTTCATTCTCAGGCAGCCAATTAGCGTCCAAGTCCAGCTGTGATGATTTGATGTTGTCACTCAGCTTAACACATTAAAGTTTCTTTGGCATTGAAACCCCTTTTAATGCCAAAGTGAAACGTACATCTGACAAACACACGGATGTGATTAATCTCTCGATCTGAAGGCTCTTAGTATTCAGAAATGTCTGATAGATAAACATCACACATTTTAGTTTTTTCCCCGGCTCTTATTTACTTCAGTGTAAAAACATGTGATGTCAAAGATTCTAGCTTTGCATTACTGCAATAACTATAACGGCCATAAACCGGCAGAAGAATTTAACAACCTGAAACAGGTTCCCTTAAAGCACAACTGCTATAACTATAATGTTCTTCAGACTCAATTTCAAACTTCTCATGACTTGGAGGAAGTGAATATACTAAAAATCAATCGTAAAAACGGGTTGGAATGAGTCCCTACAGGAGTTAAAGCTAGTAGACTGCATCCAGGGACAGTCAGACACTTAAACACCAAGAACTGTAATTGAATTATATATAGATGCCGTCTCTCTTCATCCCCTGCAACACACTGCCATGTTTTGCCGTTAGAGGTCAGAATGCTCTGATAATGACGGGTCGTCTGGGGTCACAGACGGAGGTGAGATGATCTATGAGTTCTGCTACATCAACACCTCCACTCTTGATTTATACTAAACAGTGTAGACACCTGCTGTCCGATTGCTCTCCAGCTCACTCGTTCGATAGAGCAGGTAAGACGTCTTTGATCGGTCAGATGCTCTGCAGGGTCGTCATCCACAGCAGGGAAGAGCCTCCGGTGGTCCGTGAGCCCCCGGCCGGATGCTCACATTCACTCATGCCGTTGTGCTCTAACGGCGTCATTTCATGTGTCATTTCGTTTCATCAGCCAGCTCCTCCCGCTGCAGATTCACAGGAGGAGGTCAAGAGATTGTACGGGATGGCATCACCCTTGTTTCTCATGGCAATGTAAAACCCTCTTCGGATATTTCAGACGAGGAGAAACCAAAAGGAGAAAACAGTGCTTATTTCTCAAATACATAACAAACCACAGGCGTACAGGACGTTGATGTTGTTTGTTTAAAAATCCTCACTGGATACACGTGGTCTGTGTCGACTCTGAAAGCATTCCTCAACTGATGATCTTCATTATACGACGATGGACAGACCACTGGTATTCAGGTGAACAGACATGCCGAAGCTACGGTAGCATGAGTCGTTGTTCAGTACAGTCGTAGCAAAGAGAAACCACTTCACAGCTCTGCAGAGATCATCTGTTATGTACACAATCCCAGAATAATATTGTGTGTGCTGTGCCGGGAGACTCTTTCCACCACTGTACCTCCGTGCACAACAGTGTCTATTGTAAGAAATGGTTCTCTGTGTGTCCTATCTTTGTATAGAGGGTTTGCACGTGACGTCACAGTCAGCACAAAAGTTTTTAAAGCTTATTATTTCTTTTACTCCCTGTTTCAAAGTTTGCTGCAGACAGCCATTCGCTCCCACAGCCGTGCACACCCTCTATACCGCTCGTGTCCTCTCCACTTTAAGATCAGACATGCATTATTATTAGCCCGGGCAGCAGGTTAGTTCCGTGCTCAGCAGTGCAAACGTTGCTGGCTGGCCTCTTTTGGCGAGGCCACACGATGTCGAGCCCGAGCACAAACTCTCCTGCAGCAAAGGCTAATAAATCACCCTCTATTGTTGTGTAATTGACTTCCATGATTTCCCAATAACACATTCTTCTCACTTCTATCTGTGTTACTAGAGCGCCGACCATGACAAATGGGTAGGTTCATCAATTCGTTGGAGTGTCAGTGTGCATGACAGACCGACTGACTGCCAAACGAAAAGGATCAACTCTCACTTAAAGTGATGCCTATTTCTTCATTGTCATAAAAAAGCTGTATTTGTAGCAGGCACGGCATTTATTTTAAAAGTATACAGCAGGTAACACAAGGTAATTAAGCTAATGGCATCCCTGTTTTTTCCCTCATCACACTCTGTGGATACGACAACATGTTTATTTCTGTGTCGACTTCCCCCAGAGAGGAAATTAAGCTTTCAGCTCACCTCGCCGCAGCTTTCAGTATTCTGTTTCCCTCAGCCAGCCTGGAAACAATCTATTAGCTTGTCACAGATGTCTCTGAACTTTAACTTGCGGCAATTTTGAAATAGACATCCATTACTGCTGTCACCTTGAGCACGAGTCCGACGCTTCGCCCCCCCCGTCATCCTGCGAGCACTTTCAAGTGCTAATGTCTGCTTGTCATTTGCTTTGAATGCATTACGAGTCCTACGTTCCCCTGTAGCTTAATGATTCACACATGCACATCTTATAACATTTCGCCTACTAATCGGCTCTCCATGATTCTTCTCACTCGATTAATCTAAATGATCTGGAAAAAGTAACACTTGTGTCGCTCTGTTTTCTCTGGGTTGGGTCTCCATCAATCAGTTTTAACGGCCTTGTCATGGAAATGTTCTGAAATCAGTCGGATTTCAGAGGGTGAGCGAGCGCTTCTGTTGAGCGCAGCTGTTCGTTCGAGCAGGGTCGTCCCACTGCGGTTCGAGCAGCGTAACACGACACACACTTTACTGCCATCACACTACACTTATATTGTACTGTTGTTGTTCTTATTGTTTATGACCTGAGTTCTTTTCTCTTTTCCTTAATGGTCACTTATTTACTCAACACAGTGACTGTCACACAGTCCTTTAATTGACTATTAGGACGTCCCCGTCTCATTATCCGGGATATTTGAAGGATATGAGAAATGCATACTTGTGTGCTTTCCTATAATATCAGTAAACTGTCATCCATCAGGGCTAATCTAAAATTAAATGGTTCATTTTTATACACTTCATTTTGTTAGTGTGGTAATATTAGTCAATATATAATATTACCTGACACCAGGTGTGCAGCTTTGTTCTACTGAGGGTCGGGAAACACAGACTAGCGTGACAATTATTCATTGATGGTGCAGCTTACACTCCAGCTCTTCTCCTTCCACACATGTGTGCATCCAAACGTCAACTACTCTGTGACTGCAGCTAACACACACACACACACACACACACTCCCAGGCCGGTACCGAGCCGTTTAGGATCCAGGACTTCAAACGAGAGTGGCACCAAACCAAAGGTCACCATTCTTGTCAGTGATGTGTCAGCACAACAGCAGGCCTGAAATACAAGCTGCCTCTCTCTCTCTCTCTCTCTCTCTGAACTCCCTCCTTCACTCCCAGCTGTTGCTGGATTCTCATTTTTTTCTTTTCATCGAAACCCTCCGTTTCTTTTTTCGTCCGCCCCGTTCACGCCATCTGTGCGAGAGACTCGGTCGCCGAAAGAGAATTTGCTTCTAGGTCATATTGAGGGAACGGTCGGGGAGTTCCCTTCGGGTCGGTTTGAACGTGACCCTGCGAGCAAACGCACAAATTAGCGCTGACAACTGGACAAGAAACAGGATAGCCTCTGTGATATCGCCTTGATGAGTAAACATAACAGGTGTTAGAATGTATATATTATATTTACCATTAATTCAAAATCTACACTGAATAAGAACTTAATTAGAACGTTAGTAACGGACCATTTTGGTAATCATGGCTGCTGATTGGACGAGCACTGACTGCATCCCTGCTGCAGGCCTGTTTATCCAGCTCACAGTGCTGACAGAGACATGATAAAGTACTTACCACCACCACTGGATACCGTCATTATAACTTACATGATTATGATATCTTATCTTTTTTCTTCTGCCACTAGAGGTTGATTAAGAGGGTAAGTAGAAATTTATTTCAATGCTGCAGAACCAATCTCATATTCATTCTTTTTTTGTTCCCCCCGCTCAACTAGTCACATTTCCTCCGCCGTTATGGAACCGTACGTCACAATTATTCTTGTGTATCACAAGAATGCTGTTGGTTGTGTTGTCTGTCTGTGTGTGTGTTTTCTTTGTCTGCCTGCTTGTTCTCGGAATGGACGTCTGAAGAAGACGATAACTTGTCACCCATTCATGCAGTATACCCACACAGAGACAAAGCAAGGACCTCTGACTTGTTGGACATACGTGAAGTTGAAGTTTATATAGTTTATGTAGCTGTGTTGGACCTGACTAGTCCCAGAGATTGAGGATGCTAGGATCCGCTAATGATCTACTAACTTCCCGGCAGGCGGGTCAGGGGGGAGGACACCGGACCCTGCTCTACGGTCATGCCATCCTCCTGCGCCACTCGTTCAGTGACATGGTGAGTGGCGCAATCTGAGGAAACTCCAGCTGAATGACACATGCAGAAGTAGAGCTCGTCCGACTGTTTCACTAACTCACTCCTCACTCACTAGTACCTGACCTGTTTGAAGACATCAAGGTCCCTGACAGACAAGTTGTCGTTTGATGTCGGACTACAAGAAGATTCGATAGGTACAGTGTGACTGATAGAAAAAAAATAAAAAGAAGTATAATTCCTTTTTTATTTTTATTGTGTCATCAAACAGAATATTCACAATCCGAAAATGTTGTGTCAACAGGAGAATCCTGTTGGTGGACCATCCACCCTGCATCCAAGCAGAGATCTGAAGGAGAGAAAGTCCGCATCGGCGATGACCTGATTCTTGTCAGCGTGTCAACAGAGAGATACTTGGTCAGTCGAGTCTAGTAGCTCTTCAACACATTGGATCCTAATCATAGTAATACACATGATGGGAAATATTCAGAACAAAGTTCATGCAGTTTATCTCTAAACTAAATACTAATTCATTGCAGCATTTGATCTAATTTCCTTAATGTTAAATCAAGGTCTGCCCTTCTTATACAGGACCGCCATGTTTCATCTATACCTTCATCTTTCTATCAAAGGGATTTCACACCTCACTGAAAACATCATTGGATATTATGTTCAGTTATTCTGATTTGCCATCCAATGCTTCTCCTGTGGTGTCTCTTATTTCAATCTTATTGTAGTTTTATCAAGGCGTGATCATAACACCTTTAGCGATACAAAAGAACACAATCTGGTACATGGAGGGCATTTATATGGCTCTTTTATCCAAAGCACTTCACATATAGTCTCTCATTTACGCTTGCATTCATACACTGACCGCGGCAGCTGCCATGCAAGGTGCCAGCCGGCTCATCAGGAGCTCAAGGACACTTCGCCTCGGTCTACGAAGGAGCCGGGGATCGAACAGTAACCTTCCAATCACTAGAGGGCCACTCTTCCTCTTGAGACGTGCTGCCCTGACTTACACTGAAAATCACAGTAGATGCAAGTCTCATTACATCAGGAGATGTCTGTCAGATGTTTCTTAGACACTCGGGGTGCTTCTCACAGAGTATCATGTTTTTGAAGTAAACATACTGTATCATCAAAGTCTGCTTTTTTGACTGACCTCAATTAATTCAGATTTGTTGCTCCGCTGCTTTTTTGGGGGCCGTCTGGATGCTCTGCCAAATATTTTCATATCATAACATCGTGCCTCAAAGCATGCACGAGACAGATTTAAAAGTTCATGCAAATAAACGTATTTTCTGGAGGTAATGCGCCCCACATAGGCAGGGTTAACTGCTTCGCAAGGCATTCCTTCTAGCATACCCGTCTCACTCCAGACAACTTGAGAGTGACACGGCAATTCAGGCAAAAAACTTAAAGACTGTACACCGCTAATCTATAATAGAAATCGGATTACCTCTGAAGCTGTCCTGTGCAGCTTCTTCTCATAAATAATTTCATGGAAGGCATCTATTTAACTGATGAGCTTACAGTTAATGTTGTATCCCTTATGCAGAGCTATACACGTGACCTCAATTAACTTACTTGGTAGGGAGCGACAAGAGGGGGATTTCAAGAGGAGGGTGGAGAGGGAGAAGAAGAGGCGCAGAGAGAAATGTCAAGAGGGAGGGGTTGTGACGTGCTGTGCATTAGATAGTATGCAGAGCCGACTTCTGGTAACGATTCAGGGGAGGGAAATGTGCAATTAAAGAAAAATGGGCAAGTTGCCAGAATTTGATCTCCTCCGATGGGAAATGTTCACCTGATTTGGCCGGATAGAAACTCCGCTTTTAAAGAACGGGTCACATTGGAAGTTCAGACAAAGGCAATCATTACCGTTAGCTTGAGCAGAAGTAACGATATAGGAAGTAGCCGTCTGTTGCTTTGTGACGCGTCATGACCGACAGAACTATGTCTCGCCGTTTTTTCTCCTAACTTGTCCTGGCTGTTGCTAGAATGTCAGATGATTCATAAAAATGCAAGACAAAGAAGTTTGATTATATGGTTGTAATTGCCTCATTAATGTGGTAAAAGCATATTTTTTCGAGGGGAATTCATGAGATGGAACAAAAATGTTTCCATATATTTGCTCATTAACATATCAGCTCCTCTGAGGATGTTGCTGGAGGGGAGGAGAATGTCAAGCCTCCACTCACTTCTCAATCTTGCTTGTGGGTAAACGGGAGCCGGTCCAAGTGTATCTGCTGGAAGGAATTATTATTGTGTGTTGTCTGGACATTGCTGCACAGAGCACCACTGATGCAGCAATGATTGTTAGCCAACAGCATAATAATAACACTGTTTGGCAGCTCTAGAGGAGGGACACAAAGTTTTTCTAATCTCATTTCAAATCCCAACTCTGGGACATCATCGCCCTCCTTTGTGATTTATTGCTGAATGTCAGTGTTTACCTCATGCTAACACAACTACCGTACTGGTAGTCTCAACCCATGTGTCTACAGCACAATGTAACCAGTTTCTCTCTTGCAGCACCTCTCGATCTCCAATGGCAACTTCCAGGTGGATGCATCCTTCATGCAGACACTGTGGAACGTGCAGCCTACCTGCTCTTCAAGCAACATGGCTGTAGGCAAGTTCACAACATCATCGACCACGACAACTAATTGTTTCTATCCACTGCTGTTTTCAAATGTATCTAACGATCCTCTGTCTGGACCTATTTGTATTCTAGCACATAAACAGCATAGATGAATTACAAGCTCTATTATTTGGTGTGATATTTCCTGGTTGGTCTGTGAAAAATCAAATACTAGAACGACACATTTTCTGTACAATGTGAGGAGTCTCACTGTTGTTTTTGTCTCATTAGGGTTTTTGGTTGGCGGTCATGTCATGCGTCTTTGTCATGGGCATGATGAGAGCTTGACCATACCTGGAGCGGACAAGAGTGAGGAGGAGCAGAGGTTAGTACTGATGCGTTTCAACTACTTTTTAGTTTGGCTCCAAGGTGTCAAGTCTAGAAGTAGAAGACGTTGAGAGAACCTGGAAAGGTCAGGATGACTGGTCTTGTGTTTGCCAGTGCTGGAAGAACTCCTTAAACTTCTTTTATCGCCACCGTGACTTGGAAGTCTCAGAAATAAAACCAAGCCCCAATTTCTGTCTTTGTGCTCTCAGGATCGTCAACTATGAGGCTGGTAAAGGAACATCAAAAGCCCGTTCACTGTGGAGACTGGAGCCTCTGAGGATCAGGTGAGATCAGTACACACTGGAGTAAAATGAACTTAAGTCAATAACATAACCACTTACACAGGATACTCCCAGAAATATCAATAGGTCTCTTGATGAAAGAATTTGTGCTTTTATATTTGGGACTGTAGCAACTGTATTGTAGGTGATATATATATATATATATATATATATAGACTTCACCTCCCTCTGCTCTGAGCTGTCACTGCCAATTAAAAGCCCTCCAGAAGGCGAGGTTCTGTTTACCATCCCTTTCAATCTACTTCTTTTTCTCTTTAAGTGGCCACCCACGCAATCTCGCTCCAATCACGTCGTCTGGCAGGTCTCTCTGGGACTGCCTGTCAGAGTCTGTACACTTTGAACTGGCGCAGGTGCTTCTGTGAAGGCACAAGTTACCCTTTCTGCACAGCATCATCCATGGGGAGAGGGAGTATGGGGATAGTTAAAGACTGACAGTGACAGTGTTTCTAAAGTTTATGGTTGTTTTTTTTTTTTTTTAAATGTTCCAAATTTCACGACTTTTAACCCCAAATTAAAGCAGAATGGATCAATGGAGAGCGGTTAAGCTAGGTAATATGTGTAAACTAAGTTTTCCACAGAAACTGTGTAATTTGATTATGGTAATTAGGGTTTAATTGGATAATTAGCTGATAATACCACTGCCAGACTTCCTTCCTTATTTGAGAATTATAACCTTAAGATTATTTATCCTGTTACACCTGCGCTCTGATCATATCAGGGCTGGCTCATTATTCACTTCATCTTCATTAATTAGTTCAAACTAACTTTAAAACTGTTTATTTTAATCAGGAACTATCAGGGCAAAGAATACATACACATTGAACTGTCATTTAGCTTTATGTAGCTTTAGCAACACTAGCTGCCTTGTGAGGTCAACACACCGGCGCTTTGAGTTACATGCTAACGTGATTATGCTACATGTAGCAGGTGTGATATTAACTGACAGTGCCCCATTTGAGTTCAGCGTGTTAGCATACGAACATGTTCTAATTGGCAATAGACAAACGGTACAAATAAGGTGGATGGGAGGTTCGTAATTTTTTCAGATTGGTTTGCTGTCATTTTTAGACAGTTGTATTCAAAACGTCAGGAGTTATCCTTCCGTTTCATATCAGAGGTTTGTGATGCTAGTGCTCTGTGTTTAGCTGGAGCGGTAGCCACATTCGTTGGGGCCAGGCCTTCCGACTACGCCACCTCTCTACGGGCCATTACCTGGCCCTGACTGAGGACCGGGGACTAGTCCTGCAGGACAGGGAGAAGTGTGACACCACGGCCACGGCATTCTGCTTCCGGCTCTCCAAGGTCTGTGCTAACAACACAGCACTGCATTCAGTATTTACTCTCTATTCTACTTTTTTAATTAGCCGTGATATACCCTTTGCGGCCGTTAGCTACAGCCGAGCTGAGCTACAGCCGTTTTAAAGATTTTCCATAAGAATACAATTAGTGGCTATATAAGTAAGTCATAGGA
Source organism: Macroramphosus scolopax (assembly GCA_901007825.1). Taxonomy (NCBI): domain Eukaryota; kingdom Metazoa; phylum Chordata; class Actinopteri; order Syngnathiformes; family Centriscidae; genus Macroramphosus; species Macroramphosus scolopax. Next base: position 33,334 of record CAAKHC010013185.1, read on the forward strand.
AATTTATTTTACGTGTTGTCACTTTCCGTTGCTCATTTCTCCCACTGACTTTCCCATCCTGTTTATCACAGACACTCTGAGGGCTGTGCAACCCTACTGATTTTTATAGTGTGTATTCTAAAAATAAAGTCTGGCTGCTAAAAATAATCTGCAGGGTGAAGCACATGGTGTACTCAAAATTCAAAGTGAGAATAGGTATTTTGATGAAGCTCAGATGTGTTCAGATTTGCTTTTGATCATGGTTTTATCTAATGATCTAACGATCAATGCAAAGTACTGCACTCATTTTAACAGAGCTTTTCTACCTTCTGTCCTAATTCAACCAGGACCTGTTACAATAAACTAAAGATTAAATATGTATTTAAAGGGATAGAACATTTATAAATATAAATTTATAGCAGATTTCTTGAATCAAAGATAGTTGATAAGGTAATCCTGTATTATTGTTATTATCCCACGCTGAACGAGCTACAGCCACATAAACACAACACAATGCCAAGAGTCACCTTCACAGAGCTACATTGTGTTTCTGTAGATCTCCTTTTATCTACAATAGGTACAGTGTTTAATCCTCCCGAGTCCTGTCCAATCCCAGTCCTGACAACACTGTAATTGCCCTCAAAATAATCACAACCCCTGCAGGAACCAAAGGCTCCATGAGGCCACATGCGTCTTTAGAAATATATCGATATTCTCAATTTTCTTCTCTCCTTCTTCACACCATCTATTATCATTTAGTTACAGTATCCAGGAAGGTCATTGTCATGCCATGTTTAACATCTGAATTAATATGTTCCCAGCTACCTGCAGTCAACTTCAATCAGATGCATCGCTCGCTCTCTGCTGAGCAATAAATGTAGCAGAGCTAATGAGGCTAGCAGCAACCTCCTGGCAGCCCATTGAATGTACTCTCCTCAACCTGCCTCTCTAATTAGCATCCACGCGCCGTATATCTTCATTTGTCATGTTCCCATGCCTGTGGGAATTGAGTGTACTTTTGTGCCTCTCAATGTGAAAACAGGAAAAGGGCGACTCCGGCCCGAAGAGGGACATCGATGGCATGGGTGTGCCAGAGATCAAGTACGGAGACTCGGTCTGCTTCGTCATGCATGTGGCGACCGGGCTGTGGCTGTCCTACCAAGCGCCTGATGCAAAATCATCTCGCCTTGGACCCCTGAAAAGAAGGGTAAATACAATAAGACGTATCTTATATTTTACTGAATCATTCAAGAAACTGACAAAACCAAAAAAAAATAACTATACTGTCACTGCATGTATTAACAATTTACTCTAAAATTATAAGCTTTATCAGAGCATACCGCAGATTAATCAGGTTTAAGAGGTGGAATTGCCTGTGGAATCAACCATTGCACTGTTGCATAGTGTCACAAATACCTTTGGTGTCAGGGATCCATCTACCTATGTGTTTAATGTTGGAGCCTGAATGCCTGCCATAGTTTGTCTCCAACACCTCGAAGCCCATGTTCACAGTAGCAAGTCACACCCAATGAAGCTAGTGAGTTATATGCCTATATAAGCACCTCCACCACCACTTGAAACCATTTTTTTTTCACCCGGGATAGTAACACAACCTTGTCCATCCCTTCAAGACACTCACCTGACAGGTACACTTGAGACAGCAACTAATTTAAGTAGTAAGTTTGGGTGTTGAGAGATTAGGGTGACACAAGGAATGCACCTCATGCTGGCGCCAAACAGTAGCTGCCACCGTGGCGTCACGCCAATGCACCTGACATGTTTGGCGCTGTGGTCAGTTTATACTTAAACTCCTCCTCTTGATTGAAACTGTTTGTTGACAGTTAAACATATTTGCCTGAGCTCGGTGCTATAGAACAACACGCTTCAGGAGCCTCTTTTCATTCACAAATTACATACTTAATTTACTTTTTATAGCTTCTGGATCTATTTTGTGTTATATCAGACATTAAATTTTTTTTTTTATGTTTGTGCATTTTCAAGAAAAGCTATTAAAGAAATACACATATGAATGCTTGTGTAGCAAAACATGCACTTCTGTTTCCTACCGTAGGCCTGCCTGCACTCTGAGGGGCACATGGATGACGGGCTGACCCTCCAGCGCTGTCAGCATGAGGAGTCTCGGGCTGCAAGAATTATCCGCAACACCACGTTCCTTTTTACCAACTTCATCAAGTAATGATATTCACAGAAGCTTGCTCCAAGTGTCCCATCTGTCATACATCATGACAATACATACACATAGTGAATTTAGTTTAGTATTCAAGTTTAGCTTCAACTTTCATAGCTTGCCATTTTTCTTTCTCTTGTCTCATTTTTGACCCCTGGTCCGTCTCTACAGGGCTTTGGACAGCATAGCGGAGCGGGAGTCCATGGCGGTGGAAGGGTATGTCGAAGAGGTGCTGCAGACACTGAACGACCTGATCGAGTATTTCAAGCAGCCCGACTCAGAGCTGGAGCACGAGGAGAAACAATGTCTCCTCCGTTCACTCATCAAACGTCAAGACCTCTTCAAGGACGAGGTGAAAGTGGAGCTCAAGCTGATGTTGATTTTGAAGGAGTGAAGACCACTTGTAGTGTATATAAGGCAGCAGCTATAAGCTCTTTTGATTATGGTACTAGTCACTATCCAAATAAATTGAAAAACATGTCCCATAATACCATCTCTCACTCTCGATCCGCAATTATTTGTGGCTGTAATCTTGCCTTTTTCTCAGGGCATGCTAACCCTCCTGTCAAAATGCATCGACCGGATGAACCTGTACAACAGCGCTGCCCACTTTGGAGAAATGGCCGGGGAAGAGGCAGGTGCAGCGTGGAAGGACATTTTGAACCTCCTCTATGAGCTCTTGGGTAAGCAGGGCCTGAGTGATGCTTCATATGAAATATCCACATCTTCTGTCAGCGCTGTCAGCTGTTGACCCTGTGAAGACATGCAGTATTCATCACCCTCCTGTGTCTTCATCCTGCTGCCCTTCTTTACTTTTCACACTCCACACTTGTTTGTCTCTCCACCTCCCCCTCTGTTTTCATGTGCATAACCTCCCTCCACAGACAGAATGGCCCCTTGTATTTGCAATGTGGCCTTCATTAAATGTAGGTCACATTCTTCTCTGAGTGCAGAGTGGACATTACGAAGCATTCAGCTGCCTATTTGACCAAATCCCAGCATCACTGACTAAATGTCAGCCATCACGTGTGCTGCCATTATCATGTTCTCTCGGGGCCTGCACCGAGTCATGAATGCTAAAACTGTGACCCTGAAAAGTTTCATTTTGGACAACTTTTTCTTGGGTAGTTTGTTTCCCTGTCATCTGTGCTTTCTCCTCACCAGCCTCCCCTTAGCTCACCTTGACTGCCCTCTTATTCATCACCTCCCCAGCATGTCATAGTACATGCAAACTTTACACACATACACACACAGCCTCTAATATCCACAAGTACACTCTGTCATCCCACCCACGGCTTCACCCCCCAAGGATGCGGAGACTGATGAATTGCACAGCTTTGTTTGTCTTGACCATCATTTACTCTCCTTTCTATTCTAAATCACCCGGATTATAACAAACAAATAACGTGGTTATTGGTGCATGTTAATTATCCAGGTTAATGATGAGAAATGGACACTGAAATCCTCCCTCCTGGTAAATAAATGGCTTCCAAACAACATCAAACAAATAAATTAAGTAGTTAGAGTAGTTCAAATCTATTTATTATACCATGTTTGGAAGTTTTGCCTTTGCATGCCATGAAGAAGAGAGGCCTCTTTTTCAGAATAGAAGGTATAAACATGATGTCACAGTGCAGAAATCACTGCACTGAGTGGCAGAAAGACAAGTGGAAGTATTATCATTAACCTTGAATGAATGCTTCAAAAACTACAACAACAATATTCATGCTTCGTTATTCATGTTTTGGCTTGAGGTGGTATCATCTGAAGTAAATGTGAGTAGGGGAGGGATGGTAGCACAATTCCGTAAAAGAACGGAGTTTATAATACAATAAAACCGAGAAGATGATTGCGAAACAGAAGGCAGAGCTATAATTGTTTTATCTCCATTATCCTCTTTTCATAATTGTTGGAAGCCAAAAATTCCTCATACAATATACAAGTCAGAGGTAAATTGAAAGTGATTCAATACAAATATGCAGCGTTTACATCCGTAATGTTTGCTATCAGTCGTGTTCGTCGCTGCCTCAGTGGAACAGAGTGATAAATACAATCAGGATGACAAACAAACAACAACTACAAGGCATCAAACTATTGCAGCTACTTCTTATGAGATGTCATTATGAATTATGAGGGTTTATGTAAACTCTCAATCAATAATGTGTAAGGTATCTTTAATGCATTATACATGTGGGCTTCATTAGCATGTTTCCTGCATCGCTATGACTGAACACTCAGTCTTTCCTCCTAGAAATAACACTTCTTCTACAGTGTATCCTGAAGTTACCTCCATTGGAGGGCTGCAGTCTGTGTAACCCTCAGGATCTTCTCCCCCTCTGACTTTTAATTTCACATTTAAATCATTCATGGTGAACCCTTCTCGCCCTCGCCTCGTGGTGTGGCTCTATCCATGTGTTCATTTGGCTCTCCTGAAAAGGCAGAATTCAAGTGGATTAGAAACCAGTCGGTATTCCTTTGACACAAAGTGCTGCTCACAGCCATTATCAGACCTCTGTCCCATAATGTTGAAAAATGAAACCGTAAAGTAATGGGGAGACTTCTTTATGTCGCTGTGACTGAGCAAGGCTGCAAGGAAATTAACCTGAACTATTAAGAGAGCAAAGAGCTCCTCATTAAACATCTATACCACCTGTACCACTCATATAATTAAACTGATTATCTTCCTATGGACCCAGAATCCTGAACTGTCTTTAACATCCATTCATCCACCAGTTCAGATAAAATTTGACATCTTTAAACATGTGAGTCATATTTTGACTAATTGTTGTCCATGTTTTTGTTCAGCTTCACTGATTCGTGGAAACAGGAACAACTGCACCCAGTTCTCTCGGAACCTGGACTGGTTGGTCAGCAAACTGGAGAGACTAGAGTCTTCATCAGGTAAAGACAGATTCAAGTGTGAGAATAAAGTGCTCCACTGGCGTTAAGATGTTGTCTACTTAATATTACTACTGTTCTGATCATGATAAGTGTTCTCTGTTAGGAATCCTGGAGGTTCTGCACTGTATCCTGATTGAAAGTCCGGAGGCTCTAAACATCATCCAGAAGGGACACATTAAATGTATCATCTCTCTGCTCTACAAGAATGGACGCAACCACAAGGTGTGGACAGCAACGGGAGAAAGGGTGCATGGGCTGATTGTTGTTGACACGTAACTGTTGTGTGGCTGTGGTACTGCCATATTTTGGAAAAGACAGATTTTAAGAAGAATATACAATACAAATATCTTGTACAGACTTACCTGGTGATTTCAGATATCAAACATATAAGATATTTGTATAAATGAGCTTCCTTCCTGATTTTAATCTTCTCTTTTATTATTCCTCTACATTGATTAGACATTCAAGTGCACCTTCAGCAGACAGCATTGAAACTTGCCTGTAAAGCCCCCAGGAGCACTCATTATCCTTCATCTGAGCCCCTAAATCCGTTCACCTCCCTCTCTGCTGGGTGAAAACAACAAAAGTAAACCCAGTACAAAGACAATCTCGTTAGTGAAACGACTTTTGTGTCTGCTTATAAAAACCTCGATCGCTGTTTGAACCAACGTCAAACTAACAAGTTCAAGGAGAGTTGAATCTTGGTTGCAAACACTTGAAGACATTTCGCCTCTCGTTCAAGTCGCCTCCTCCTTTCATATCATCTCTAGACGACTGTGTCCTGGATGACTGAGAATCCTTACAGAGCTAACATGATGGAACAATTTATTTAAGTTTAGTGTCTGTGGTTTCAGATTAGATTTATTGTAGTAGAGGTCATCCCAGCTATGTGTTTTACTAGCAGTGTTAGAGAATCAGTCTCTCAATATTTATCCTGTAACTCATCCCAGGCGTGAAAGGGCATGCTCGTAAATGACGGCTGTTGGTCGTGAGTGGCAGGTGGAGGTCTCTGGCCTCGCAGACTTCAGTGTCATATTGCCGCTCTGTACGCTACGAGCATCGTAATCAGAAGAGAATCTGGTTACTTATAACAGAATAAGCTGAAAATTGTCTTTGTCTCTCCAATGTCAGATCCTGGACGTCCTGTGTTCCCTGTGTGTTTGTAACGGGGTGGCGGTGAGAGCCAATCAGAATCTGATTTGCGACAACCTGCTTCCCAAGAGGGACCTGCTCCTTCAGACGTGCCTGGTCAATGACGTTCAGAGGTAGAGAAGGAAAATGTATTCATATGAATATATAGTTCAATTTACAATAGAGAGTGCCACATCCAAATTGCACCAGCTGCTGTTTTTGGATGTTTAGTGATGTTGTGATGCTGCAGAGATGCACAGGCCTACAAATCATATTCTCCAGACAGTCGCAGACCTCAGTGGAAATAATCATTTTTGTTTCTTTTCCGTGAAAATGAAATGCTGAAAATACCATTCCCAATAATATATATATATAATATGAGTCATATTTGAATATTATGCACAAAGAACAATGTAGTTCTTTTTTAGATAACAGTCATCTGGACTTATTACTCTGACTGATCCCATTTGAGTCATTTGTCTCCTCAGACTGACTTGAGTCGATCATGGTGTCTGAATTTGACATTAACATTAACATCTCCCAAACCTTTTTTCACTTCCAGTATGAGGCCCAACATCTTCCTGGGCATGGCGGAAGGCTCAGCTCAGTATAAGAAGTGGTATTTTGAGCTGGTGATCGACCAGGTGGACCACTTCGTGACTGGAGAGCCGACCCACCTCAGGGTCGGCTGGGCCAACACAAAAGGCTACGCTCCGTATCCTGGCGGAGGAGAGGGAATGGGAGGCAACGGTGTCGGGGATGATCTGTACTCCTACAGCTTCGATGGACTTCATCTCTGGTCAGGTAGGCATCCTTACCACAACTGGTACATGCGGTTTATCATGACTGGACAAATAGGAGTTGAAAGAACTTGACCAAAATATGGGCGTTTTTGAAGTAGCACAATAAGTGAATAACAAGTGCATGTGTGCTCTGGATCTATTTTATTACTACACCGTTGAAATTTAATGTAAAGGTATTACTACACTAATGAGGAATATAGTAACTCCAAGGATATACAAGAAGACAAACGTACTCTGAAGGACTTTTCCCTGACGGACGTTACTGTAAATTAGGCAGGAGCCTGCTGTCCACCCCTGAGGTTGCTCTTTGATTTTCTGTTTAGTGAAGGGCAAAGTCGTAACACTGTCATTGATATAAAAAAATTCCTCCTCCACCTGACACGCCTCTCTAAACTGTTCCCCTCCTCCACCTCAGTGAAAGTCTTCTTCTTCCTTTCCAAATCCACTAAAAGACCCATCAACTTCTCTCCTGCATTTCCGTGGCATCCTTTCTGCCTCCCCTCTTCTCCTCACTGCTCATCCTGCCCTATATTCTCAATGACTTTGCAGCTGTAACAACCAAACATCCTCCCTCTCTGTCTAGGACGAATCCCCAGGGCCGTGGCCTCCATTAACCAGCACCTGCTGAGCTCCGATGATGTCGTCAGCTGCTGTCTGGATTTGGGGGCTCCCAGCATGTCCTTCAGGATCAACGGCCAGCCTGTCCAGGGCATGTTTGAGGACTTCAACACGGTTGGGTTCTTCTTCCCCGTTGTCAGCTTCTCTGCAGGTGTCAAGTAAGGCTCCACATTTATAATTGAAAATAACCTGAAAAGGCATTCCCACAAGAACCAGTTCGTTTTTATTTTTATACTTGTGGTGCAATTACATCTTGTCAGGGGTCAGATGTAGATGAAAAAGGTTACAGTACTGACGGCAAGCAGGTTACTACATAAAAAGAACCACAGAGAATAAAAATCTTTATTTTCAGATGAAGGTTTTTAATTAAAGTGATACTATGTGTTACAAAGTAAAGGAAAGGTGAATGTCATCAGAAGGTGGATGAAGTCCTCCTTTCAGGTGGCTTAACTCTCCTCTGGGGTCTCAGTATTATCTATTGCAGAGGTGCTGACGTCTGTTTGCTGAAACTCAATATGGCTAGAAAAATGAATCAGAAAAGTCCCCACAGAATATTATTACATAACACAATCCACTGTTATGTAACCTCTCCCATCAGGGTGCGCTTCCTGCTCGGTGGACGGCATGGAGATTTCAAGTTCCTGCCCCCCGCGGGTTACTCTCCGTGCTATGAGGCACTGCTGCCGAAGGAGAAGATGCACATAGAGCCTGTGAAGGACTACAAGAGGGACCATGATGGGGTCCGCAACCTGCTGGGAACCACCCAGTTCCTGTCTCAGGCCTCCTTCATCCCCACTCCGGTTGACACCAGCCAGGTGACGAGTCGTCTATATGCAAATTGGAAGTTTCTCTAGACATGATAAGATATACTTACTGTTGCCAACACTGATGTTGATGCTCAGTCTTTCCATTGTATCGCTGCTCTTCTGCTCCACATCTCAGGATTGCATGAAAAGTTGTTTGTTGTTTTTCCCAACACAACCACCAGGAGTCTAACACATGTATAGCCAGGAGCGAAAAGATGGGAGCAGTTTGTTTGTCCCATTGGCATTATTATGTTTATCATCCAACTGCACCATCTGTTCCCCTTCTCTCTTTGCAGACTGTTCTTCTTCCTCACATGGACAACGTCCGGGACAAGCTGGCAGAGAACATCCATGAACTGTGGGGGATGAACAAAATCGAACTGGGCTGGACCTACGGCAAGGTAAACCTGCTCTCCATCCAAACAACCTGGGGGGGTTCAAATAGTGGTTGACGACGGTCAACTCTCTTTCTCTCCTAAGAAGCTTGTAATGGCCCTTTAACTCTGTTTGTTTTGTTTGGCTCTTATCCAGTTTACTGATTTTTCTGGAGTCATATCAACTAACATGTCACACAGCTTCTGAAAACAAGTCAGTGAGGACGCTGTGGTGGAGAAGATGCAACATCAAACCCTTGTTCTTGATTGTATGTTAAACTCATCAGTTCTTGTCTCTACTATCAACTAATTGAGGCATTAAGATACCAAATACTGACATGAAGTTTTCAGATACAAAACTGTAACTCGTTGTTTTGTAGTTCTGGTTGAAGGGGCCAACTGTGTTGAGCAGTACATATAAAGTCTTTTCATGTCCTGCTGCCTCCGCTGTGTCTGTCTATCTGCATCCCGTCGCCCTGTTCACTGCAGCACAGCCAGACTGCTCAAAGTCTGATCACACACACCGCCTCTTTCTTTACCGCCGCGGTTATCACAGGATCATTTTCCGCTGGGGCCCTTTAACAAACTTAATGAGTGTCTCACCTTCCAGGAGTATGACATCCACATTAATTAAGACTGGGAGAAAGCTCCACTCGGGAGGAGGAACCCAGTTCTTACAGTTTAAGTACAATAAGGTACGATTGTACTGTAACGTTGTACTGAAACGAAGATCTGAGCCTCTTCAGACAAGCAGAATGACAAAGCTGGATTGTATGCGGTTGTTTGGCCTGACTGAGCTCATAACTTTTAACGCAACATTTCATCTGCGTCAACACCAAATATTGCATCATCCGAGATGAATCGGCGGCAGCATCTTATCTCAGGTCTGTGTGCAGCATTAGATTTCTCCACTCGTTGACACTCTACGCTCTATACCTTCTCTAAACCTACTCGGTCTCTTCTTTGCTTCATTAGAATCGACACCTGAGGCTTCAGTTAATCACACTTGCTTCTTTCGGCGGTGGCTGCAGACAAATTAACAGTCCGTACCATATTTGTGATATTTTCCTTCAGGATACTGTCATGTCCTCCGTGCCAGTGACAGCTGTGGGACGGAGGCCTTATGTTTCTTTTTGCTTGTCTGTGAGTCCCGTCTGTCACATTCTCATGAACGCAGTGTCTCAGGAAGGACTTCAGGGGATTTCTTCATATTTGGCAACACCTCCCACTTGGTCTAACAGATGAGCTGATTAGAATTAGGTGTCTTAAGTCACCGTGACCTCATACAACATGTTTTTCGGTCGTAACTCGTAAGAAGTCGCACGCTGATTATCACACAGTCTAATGAAGTGATGACATTTAATATTCAGACATCTACTATGTCCATTTTTACTGCAAGGCTGTACCTGAAGTTGACATGACATATAATACTTTCTTCTCAGGTTCGAGATGACAACAAGAGGCAGCACCCTTGTCTTGTGGATTTCACCAAGCTGCCTGAAACAGAAAGGAATTACAACGTGCAGATGTCAAGCGAAACACTTAAGTAAGGCTGGGCAGGTTGCTAAATAATCCAATTACCTATTCATGGGATTGCCGCGGCCCTCTGCTGAATGCTGCTCGAGAGCAGATGAGGGCTCAGATTAAAGCACTACTTCTAATGACTTGCATTTCAATATTGATTCCTCGAAGAGATCTTGGATCCCGAGCTGATTTGAGCCGACTGAGTCTGAGTCATCTCACTGTAAAAATATTTTGCTTGGCTCAATAAAGTGACCCCCTGCGAGACGGGAGCTTCAATCAGGTGTGCCGTTTGTCAGTTACATGAGGCTCAAGCTGCAATGACTCCGCTCGGCCAGTGTATCAGTATCGATCGACCAAGATTTATCGTTGTCTAATGAACTGTGTTAAAAGCGGAGCAGTCTGCAGTCTGTGGATTCTGCTGGTGTAAGGCAGAAGGCTTTTCATTTAACAAATTATAATGCCGCCGGAGTGTTTATCAATAATGTACTCAATCTCTCTTTCTGCTGCTTCTTTCTCTTTTCCTCTCAGAACCCTGATGGCTCTTGGATGCCATGTTGCTCAGGTCAACGTTAACGCTGAGGACGATCTGAAGAAAATCAAACTTCCCAAAGAGTACGACTTCCTTCACAAGCCTTGTTTTCTTTTAGCTTGATTTTGTTACGGCGTTGTCTATAGAAGTGAGAACATGCTTTTCCTAACAATGTTCCTGTTTTGTCTCCAGCTACGTAATGTCTAATGGATATAAGCCTGCGCCGCTGGACCTTTCTGACGTGAAACTGACTGCAGGTCAGGAGGTTCTAGTAGATAAATTGGCTGAAAATGCACACAATGTGTGGGCCAAGGACAGAATTAAACAAGGATGGACCTATGGCATCCAGCAGGTACTGATGAACATTCTTTACTTGTGACCACACTGGTCTTACGAGTGAATGACATGCTCGCCAGTATTTGACTTGTACATGTGCATTTCAGGATTTGAAGAGCAGGCGTAATCCTCGACTGGTGCCGTACGCTTTACTTGATGAGCGCACCAAGAAATCAAACAGAGACAGTCTGAGAGAGGCCATCAGGACAATGGTTGGATATGGATATGACATTGACCCCCCCGACCAGGAGTGTAAGAAAGATCATGCTCATGCTGCTTCAGTAACTTGTTCTTCTTATGACTTCGACACACGGTTCACCCTGTGAAGCCTTAGAAACTGACTATATTCTCTAGACACCTTTTGCAATATTACACAAGGTATTGTTGCATGCCAATCTGTTCATGTACACTCCAAGCCAGGATGTTATGTCTATTTGTGCAGTAAAAGCTAAACTCTTCTTCACCTCCACCGCTTGGCAGTAACTGCACGTCTCTCCCTTGTCTCAGCCCTCCATATGTTGGATGATCAGAGCATCGAGACCATCCGCTTCTTCCGCGTGGAGCAAACGTATGCCCTGAAAACCGGAAAGTGGTACTTTGAGTTTGAGGCCCTGAGTGGAGGTGATATGAGGGTTGGCTGGGCCAGGCCTGGCTGCAGGCCCGATGTGGAATTGGGAACAGACGACCAGGCCTTCGTCTTTGATGGATACCGGGTAAGCCAACTTCTGTCGGCAGATATTGTGCTGCTCTACTTAAGCAGCACGTTAGGGACGAAAATGTGTTTGTTTTGGTCTTTTTAAAATTTGTACAGCATCACGGCTGTAACGTTGACAGAAGGGAACACGTCTTGCCTGCCAAGATTTGTAGCTTTAAGGGGAAATAATCCTATTTGAATGAATAAAAACTGACATTGTTTCATGATCTTTGTTTTGCTTGCTACGTAATTACTAGCGCTTTCACAATATTTTGCCAGCTTCTGCAATATGATAATTGAATCAATATTAGTGTGAGAAGGTACTTTAGTCGTTGCTGCAGAAGCTGAACTTCTCTCTTTTCTTAAGGGTCGGCGTATGCATGCAGGAAGCCGCTACTTTGGGCATCCGTGGAAAAAGGGGGACGTGGTTGGTTGTATGATCAACATGGAGGACAAGTCCATGATTTTCACCCTGAACGGAGAGCTGCTGATCACCGGCAAAGGCTCTGAGCTCTGCTTCGCCGACTTTGAGACAGAAGATGGTGAGGGCGCCGCACTCTAGTGACTGCACTTTTATTAATTCACTCTTTGTGTTTCCTCTGCAGACATTTGACTTTCAGGCAAAAACTTAAATAAATAGATAAATAAAAGTATAATGTGCTTATGGAGGTGCAATTTAATGAAGTCCATTGTTGTATTGTGGTATGAATGAACCGTTCCTCACAAGGCAGGAGAGAGCCTGTCATAGGAATTAAGTTAAGAGTGTATAATGAATTGCTTTAAGGGATATGTGACGGCTTCTGCTGACTCTGACAGTTTTTAAACCGTGTTTACAGTCCGGAAACTTTTCAGTAACTATATAATTGAATGTGCAATGAAAGTTGTTCCAACTTAGTCCAGAAAGGAACCTCTCACACGTCGTCTCGCTTTCACTCTATTGGCTTCATCACGCTGCCTCATTACACAGTCATCAAGCATACAAACATTTGTGCTCCTGTCCCTTCCCTTCGCTGCCCTCCAGGTTTTATCCCCGTGTGTAGCCTGGGCATGTCTCAGGTCGGACTAATGAACCTTGGCAAGGACGCCAGCTCTTTCAAGTACTACACCATGTGCGGTCTCCAGGAAGGCTTCGAGCCCTTCGCCGTCAACATGAACCGAGAGATAACGATGTGGTTCAGCAAGCGCCTGCCCACCTTTGTTAATATACCTCAAGACCACGCGGATATTGAGGTATTTATTTCCTTTTTATGGCTTTCGCCAAGTAGGTCACAATTGTAAAAGAGTTCATATCCACTTATGTGCAACCCAGAAGCATATTTCTGCCTCGAGTTTGAAACATTAGTAAGTCAGTTTCCGGCTTTATTCATGTCAACTTCGCATCACGTTGACATCGCACATTGATTCTGTCTTTTGGGCTTTGATTTCTTCATCCTGAACCTCCTCAGGTGACGAGGATTGACGGCACGGTGGACAGCCCCCCCTGCCTCAAGGTCAACCACAAGACGTTCGGCACCCAGAACAGCAACTCTGACATGGTCTACTGTCGACTGAGCATGCCTGTGGAGTTCTACTCTGCAGATCAGTTACTGGACGAATCACTGAAACTCAGGTCAGACATCATTTACAGCAGCGGATCAGCGTTGGAACTAACTTTGCTTTCGGGCAATGTCAGATTGATTAATATGATCAATTAGTCTTAATTTGTGCTGATTTGCTCTGCCGGGCAACTGAATTAATCTTCTCTCTGCAGCCACCCTCCAAAAGAAGATGGAAGTGTTGACTACAGGAGCATCACAACTGTAAATCAAGCCTACATTTACAAAGATGCACATGTCATCAGAAGCATATGTCTAACAATAGAACCTGTTCTGCTGTGTGTTCTCCGTGGCAGTACTACCACTCGGTGAGAGTGTTTGCTGGACAGGACCCTGCGTCTGTGTGGGTGGGCTGGGTCACGCCGGACTATCATTACTACTCCAAGAACTTCAGCCTCAGCAAGACGCGGACGGTCACCGTCACCTTGGGGGATGAGAGGGGCCGGGTCCATGAGAGGTGAGCCCGCCGCTTTAATAAACCGTTTTAAAAACGCCTTTCCTTGAGTTGCATTTTCACAAACTCGTATTCCCACGCCTGACTTCCTTCCCTCTGCCCTCTATCACTGTTGACATTGGTAGAATGTTCTTTCCAGGAAAGATGAATTAACCTCATTACAGTTGGGTGACGCTGGCTGTTGCATGAGATTGTTTCCCTGAAACATCTATCAATAGCACTGTGATCGCAGTTGGAGGGGATCCAGAACTTCTTTTGTAGGAACCCAGAAACCCTTGCAAGAGATATACAATCTATTAGCAGATGCAATGGAGTATTAAATACTGTGCCCAGGATCTTTGAGGCGTATCCATCTCTGTCGACCTGCTGATTGTCCCCATGGATGTATGCACGCTCATTTCCTGCCTTATTCCGCTGCAGTGTCCAGAGGAGTAACTGCTACATGGTGTGTGCGTCAGACGCCGTCAACCCTTCTTCCTCCAGCCGTTCCAACTCTGACGTCGAGATTGGCTGTCTGATCGACCTGGCCACCGGCTTCGTCTCCTTCACCGCCAACGGCAAGGAGCTGCCGACGACGTATCAGGTGAATACGAATCCAGAAATGAGGCAAGAGGACCGGCTTGTTCACATAAAACAGTTTGTGCTGGTCATTTCTTCTTAACTTATATGGTCAACATAGAGGCTTTTTTATTGTTTTACATTTCATTTGATGAGCAAAAAAGAAAAAGATGGTCTCTCAAGCACTCAACTGTTACAAGTAGAATTAATCCATTTTGAGTGTTTCTGTTGAAATCTTAAATGTATTTGTATCGTCTGCACACACTCAGACGATATATATCTTCCCTCAAGGAAACTTCACACTGCAGTTTATTAAACCTGCAGACAGAAAGTTAGGAAGTTATAGCAGCTGAATACTCATTTGTTTGCAGTACAAGAGTCAGACATCTGCTCCGCCTCACTGGTGTCAAGTTCTTTTAAACGAATACCTGACTAGACGTCGAAATGACCCCGTGTGCAGCTTCGGTTCCATCCTGTTTCACCCTGATGTCATTTCATTGCTTTAGTTATGAATTTGGGCTTTGGGCCAATTCTTCAAAACTTTTGTTCTTAAATTATTATTATTTGCAATTTTCCAGTTTAAATCCCCCCGAAGAAAATCAAGATTAATGAAAAGCGTCTTGTCCTGCTTCCGCATCGGAGCCGATGATAAAGTAGCTGATGATCTTCCACCAGAGCAGACATTGCCTTACATAATGAGAAGAGCACATTACTTAGTATAAGAGCTGCAATTACGAATATTACTGCCATCTGATCCAGGATTCCCTCCATGGGAATAATCCAGGACAGAGCCGACCATCAATCTTGTCCAAAGCGTAATGGGGCAACACCAGTATGTCCACCGGGATGTTACATTGAGTTCAAATATAAAGTCTGTAAAGGAGCTATGTTCCCTTTTCAGGTGGAGCCGAATACCAAGCTGTTCCCTGCTGTGTTTGTCCGCCCCACCAGTGCGAACCTCTTCCAGTTTGAATATGTCAAGATCAAGGTTTGCATCTAACCTGTGACTGGGTTTCTTATTTCAATCACTTGGAATAGATTTTAAATCAAAGTGTTTGCTTTTGCATGAGATAAATAAAACAAATAACGCGATGTTTTCGTCGCCGTATCATTTCCTGTCTTCTCCCTCTGCTCCCAGGACGCCATGCCGCTTTCCTCGGCCATATTTAAGAGCGAGCACAGGAACCCGGTGCCTCAGTGCCCGCCCCGATTGGACGTGCAGACCATCGTGGCTGTGCTCTGGAGCCGCATGCCCAACACCTTCCTCTCCGTGGAGACTGCCCGAGTGAGCGAGCGGCACGGCTGGGTCATCCAGTGTCTGGAACCGCTGCAGATGCTGGCCGTGCATATACCCGAGGAAAACAGGTCTGCAGCAGAGACAAAGAAAAGAGGCGTATAGAATAAGAACACACACTTGGACGAATATAGATGACTATCATTAAATACTGCTAACTTACATGGAGCAAGATTGTTGGTGGTTTAATGGATAAAATAACCAGGTTTTGTCTCATTGAAATAATAAAATAAAAATCATGTAGTTTACCAGCTTGCACACATTGCCTCTGTGTAAACACACACTTTTACACTCCTGCATTGGAGCGCTTTAACGCCTCCGACCTCAATTCCCCTTTCGCAGGAGTCTGGACATCCTGGAGCTATCGGAGCATGAAGACCTGAGGAAGTTCCACTACCACACACTCAAGCTGTACTGTGCCCTGTGTGCCCTGGGAAACACCCGCGTGGCTCACACCCTCTGCAGCCATCTGGACCAATCACAGCTCCTCTACACCATCGACAACCAGTACCTCTCCGGCATGTTGAGGGACGGCTTTTACAACGTCCTCATCAGGTTTGTGAGTCGCACTGTGCGGTAGTTTTTGGCAATATAACAGCATCATATCATGATTTGATGGATCAATAACAACGATGGATACAGTCAGGATAAATCATGCACAGTGCAGAGTCAGTGGGTGTGAATTTTGTTTAGAAAATTGTGCTGTAAGTGTTTGGGAATGATGCATCTCAGCAGTAATCGTTATTGATTAACAACCTCCCACAGATAACTGATGATGATTGTGGGCTGTGGAAGTATGAAAACCTTGTTTGATTGTAAATGTTATTCATTTAAAGTCGGGACATGGAAACCATTTCCTGATAAGTGTACTGCCCGGGCTGGGAGACTTATTTGCACTCGTTCCTATTCGCAGCATTCATCTTGAGACCGCAAAGGAGTCTAGCTTGATGATGAACAATGAGTTCATCATCCCTGTGACAGACGAGACGCGCTCCATCAAGCTGTTCCCTGACGAGTCCAAGCGCCATTCGCTGCCTGGCGTAGGACTGAGCACCTCCCTGAAACCCCGGGTCAATTTCTCTCCTGTCTCCATCATCAACACCAAGCGCCAGCAGCATCTCTACAGCCCCCAGATCCCCTTGGACATCCTGAAAGAGAAAGCCATCAGCATGCTCACTGAGGCCGTGCAGGGTGGGGGCCTCCATATACGAGACCCAGTGGGCGGGAGTGTGGAGTACCAATTTGTCCCCATCCTCAAACTGATCGCAACACTGTTAATTATGGGCGTCCTAACTGGCGAGGAGGTGAGACTGATTCTACTCCTAATTGACCCCAATGTATTTGGGGAAGCCACGGAAGCCGAGGAGGCAAAGGGTGAAGAAGTGGCTGTTGTTGGGAAGGAGGAGGTGAGCAAGAACGAGGAGAAGGCTGTGGAGGCGGGAGAAGAGGAGATGAAGGAGGGTAAACCCCCGGCTAAAGGTCTGCTGGAGAAGTCTTTGCCCGAGTCAGTCAAACGCCAGGTGATCATTTAAAAGCTGCATGCACAATTGAGTGATTCAATGTGAGTTTGATAGTTTCACAAAATTCCTGTCAGGGTTTTAATTGAATTTTAATGTTGCCGATCTTTTGGGCTTCATCTGATTTTTGTACACGTAATCCTCATTTGTCAGCTTTTGAGAGGCTCTATGATTTATGTCTCACCAAGAAGTGGTTGCAGAGGAAGGTGCAGCGTTTGAATATTAATGTGCCTTTTTCAGTGACAGAAACACGCCAGTGTTGGAGCATTATAACTCCAAGTCTTCTCGTTCCCACGGTGACCGTTTGAGCTTCAGTCTTCGTATGAAGAGCAGAGTTTGATACCATACGGCTGTTTTCACATTCATCGATTAAAGTCCATTTCTTCTGTTGCATCACTTGCAACGCAATTCTCAACCACCATGTCAGATCCTGACAGAATTGCAGCAAAGCGTCGCGAGAGGCTGTGACTGTACGGAGAACAAAAACAACTGACGCTGGAAAGCTTGTCTGCTGTTGCTGCTCTCATTCGTTCTCCGACGTGTTTGGGAGATGTTCAATCAGCTCAGCTGTAATCCAGGAATGATGGAGATGGAGGCAGATAATCTCTGTGATGTGGCAGTTCTATCCGTCTCTGATCATTTGTTTCTTAAAACCGCGTCAAACTCTTCAGACACAGCGAAAGAAATGAAACTTTTAATTCCGACTGTATTCTCGCCTGTCACCGAACTAATCTCTCCAAATGGATTTTATAAATGAGTTTCTGTTCCCGACAGATGTGCGAGCTGCTCCACTACTTCTGTGATTGCGAGCTAAAGCACCGCATCGAGGCCATCGTCTCCTTCTCCGACAACTTTGTGTCCAAGCTGCAGTTCAACCAGAAGTTCCGCTACAACGAGCTCATGCTGGCGCTGAACATGTCCGCCGCCGTCACCGCCAAGAAGACCAAAGAGTTTCGATCCCCTCCACAAGAGCAGGTACGACACCGCAGCGGACGAAACCGCGTAAAAGAAAACTGTTAGCATCCTGTTTGAAATGTAATTTATATTTAAGATTGTGTGGAGTCTTGTATTGCAGAACAATTTCAGAATGATCACCGGAGCATTTCTTTGAAAACAATCAACCTCTGCTGGAAGAGGAAAAATTGGATGTTTGCAGTTTCTTGAGTGCTTTCTAGCTTTTTGGTTGTTCTTTAACTCAACATGCGGCCGGTATTCCCAGAGGGAACATTGGGCCATGTGTAAGACTTAATTGAATTTAGTGAGTTGACCACAATGTGAAGGTTGAATCGGCTGGTATTAAAGATTAGAAAAGTGCCAGTAGTCCCCAAAGGTGAACTTGACAGTGTAGGTACTGCACTTGTTTTAATTAAATGACCATATGGGCTTTCAACAAGGCCAGAAGTCCACAGCAATTATGTCAAAATGTAGCTACATAAATAGCATGTAGCACAACTTGCAGTTCAGACCACATCCAGACTTTAGTCCTGACTTCCAGAAACCCCTTTGAAGTGTATGTATGTGTGTGTCTTGCTGTTTAATATGAGAATGAGACGGATTGACAACATGATCTTAAGCTTGTTGTTTAGAATTGACCTCACAGATCTCGGCTGTGCTCTCCCGTTACACCACCTGTACGCTGTGTTTTTCAGCTCAGCGTGTCTGAACTGCATCAGCACATTCTGCGAGCCAGAGGCTCAGATCTCTGTATCTAATGACTAGACCTCATTAGTATTTCTCTCTTGGCCAAAGCAAGGAAAGAGAGAGGAGAACATTAGTCTTCCTGCCCACAAGTTCAACTCATTTCTTTTCTGTTCAGATCGCTTGCTTCTGCACATCACAGGATTGCGTCTCAAAGCCGAAGTTAAGATCCGCCTGACTCCAGAACTTTCATGTTCAAAGTGTTGCAGCTCTTCTGACTTTGTTGCAAAACTGTGCAGAGGAGCGCGAGCCCGCAGCTCCGCTGTGATCCTTGAAAAGGCATTTGGCTGTAGGCAGCATTCTCCAAGATGGCTGTGGTTTATTAAAAAGCCGTGCCAGAAATAGACCTCAGAATAGCATAAACTTGACTCTGCATTTGCTTAGCCTGAGTGCGCATTTCATTTATATTTAGTCTGTTTTATAGTTAACTTGTGGCCCACAGCAGACTCAGTAGATTTATTCTCCTCCTTATAAGACACATTTTGTATTCCGCTTTGCTCCCTCTGCCCTTCTCCCCTTATTGTTGTGTTTGTGTCTGTTTCTTGTAGATCAACATCCTGTTGAATTTCACTGCAGGGGAGGACTGCCCCTGTCCCGAGGAGATCCAGGAAGAACTGACTGGCTTCCATGAAGAACTGCGGCTGCACTGTGGTAGAGTCCCGCTGCTTCGTCAATAGATGCACACTAGCTAATGACGGTCGTCTATACAAGCTGCTTTAGATGAAGTGAAGTTACTGATGGCTTATAAATAGTTTGTCCTTGACTTTTGACTCAAGTAAACATTCAGGACCTTTTAAACTGGTTGGCCATTGAAGGCCGAGGAAATCTAAGCTCTTGACCGGTTGAGATTCAGACTGAGGGAAATGTGTTTTTCCTTGCAGGAATTCCAGTGGAAGAGGAAGAGGAAGATCAGGATACGTCAATAAAAGGCCGCCTCCTGGCTTTGCTGTACAAGATCAAGGGTCCGCCTCAGAAGACAGAGGAGGAGCCCACCGAGAAAGAACAGGCTGCTCCCAGTAAGTCACTTTGGGAAGAAGATAAATGTTTAACCTTAATCCTAATTCTGTTTATTGTACAAGACATTCAGTCACAGTGCTGTCGCAGTAGGTATGGATCTATTCACTATAAATGATAATGTACATGAGACCCTGCCGTGATTCTAGCTACAAGTTCTCTGTTCCATCCTCCACTCAGCGGTTTCAGTTTTCTTCCCCTTCGCTGGAGCATTGGTCCACGTTCTGTTTCAAATAATAGAACACTAATGGACAGCCTGTGCAAAGACTCTCTGCTATAAATTTTAATGACTCACACTCCTACCCTCCATTATTGAAAAGGCTGGACGGACTTATCTTATCTGACCTGCCTTTGCTACATTATGATCGTATGGAAATAGGGCCATCAAATGAGTAATGGACAAATCACGCTGCTCCTCCTCCAGACGATAGACATGTAACTGTTATCTTAAGATGTTATCTGCATGGACACTTTATAACTTGACCTAGACTGTTACGACGAAGTCTGAAATGTGAAGTGTTGAATGTTGAAGGAGAGTAACTGTTTTGATAACATTCTAAAAATTAAAAATGAATTATAAAAGCGAAATGCCGAATATCAGATCAAATTTTCTGGTGGTATGCTGCCCCCTGTTGGTGAGTGTATGAAACATCAATCAATCAATCAATCAATCAATCAATCTTTAATTATATAGCACGAGTCATACATCAAGTGAAACTCCCAAGTGCTGAACATAAAGAGGTGACTGTTGGGCCTGTTCAGCTGTAGTTTTTTTTTCTGGCACTTTACAGGCCAGAAAAACTGATTAAGAAAATCCTCATCAATGATGAGAATCATGGTTATGATTTTCCTGACTCTATAATACGAACCGATTCTGCATGCAGCAGCGTCGTGGCGGCTCTTTTTATGAGTCCCGTCCAACAGTTTCGCAGATGTATTGGCACAATTACATTTTATAGCCAACGGAGAAGCTCCATGTTTAGTCTGCTGATGACAGCTTAGCATTTTCATCACACAGTCGTTCAAGGAGCGAGGGGATTATGTTTACTATTTAAACACCAGGCAAGTACAACAATGAATTTTGAATTGATTAAAGTCTGTATGATTAGATTTTGTGTTTAACGGCGGTTGGCTGTTTTATCTACACCACTATGAAGAGTTTATATTCAGTTATCGTTCTTTTTATATTTTCCGTCTCCACCGAGTAATACAAACAGGATTATCTTATCAGTGATGAATTCGATCCTTTCAGGATGGAGCAGTCTACAGTTTTACTTTCTAACACAACTTGACCTTTTCTCTTGACTCTCATAGTGTCAGTTACAGAACCAACTGTACTCTACATGCTCAGTACTGAACAGTGATAGCTGGTGAACATAGTGACAGCGCTTATCAGCTTTAGAGACAGATAGTTCAGTCGGGGGTTAAGAGACTCAAACAGCCAGAGTGGAGTTTGAATTATAAACTTTCTCCAAGTTGACAGATAATTAGGTCACATTATAAGCAAGTGGGTCTTTACAAGTTCACAAAATCCTTTGAAAGCTCACAATATGTCAGTTTTAACTTGTGTCTGCTGCCTCCCGGTGGTTAATACAGGTAATGCAAGTGTAACTATTACCAGAAAACTAAATAAATAAAAGAGCTGTGATATTTTGTAACAGTTGCATTCATCAATAACTGCATCTAATTAATTAAGAATTCAGATTTTAGGATGTCCATGGTTACCATGGTAACCAGAAGTGTGACTACAGCAAACACTTCTTGAGCAGCGCCAGTATTTTGTCAGCAACACAGCAGAGGACAAACTGTTTACAGCACTACACATGAACACCTTGGTTCAATATAATTGGATTATATTTATCATATTTTAGATAACACAGCAGAGGTCAGTACCAGTGGGATTATTTCCTTGGTAAGACGTTGGGGGTGTGCAGCCAGTCACCGGCAGCTCTTTATACAACAGCTCGCTGTCTCTGCTCACACTAAACAGTAGGTCTTAGATCAAGTTAGAATCAACGGTCTGTCCTGAATCCTTCGTGCTGTAGTTGGCAATTTAAATGCAGCGTGGGAATATTAAGTGTTGCAGAATTTAAAATCATTTATTAAAATAAACAAAAGGTTTGACAACATCCTCAGTGTGGTGATCTGCAGATTAGCATTAAGACTGGTGGTTTGTTTTCTTCATGACTCCCAGATGAGCCTCTGTTTAAGACCACTCATTGCATTTCCAGCATCTGCAGCCTTTATTTCTCACTGCAGGTCTTTGAGTTCATCTGCAGTTCTGTTGTTGCTTGTCTTCTGTAGGACGGAGGTTTGATGAAACCTTAAGATGCAGGTCACAGACTCACAAAGATGAAATCAAAAATAAATTTGTCCAGCGCGGGCAGCACCTGTTTCACTTCTCCAGTGTGATAGCTCTGTGCAAGTTACTGCTATAAATTGAATTGTTTAAGCTACGAACACAAAAAATAGAAATCCTCTTGAAGGTGCCAGGAGAACAGACCCCACAGCTGTCTGTCTGCAGACCTCAGGACTAATTACAGAGCTTTTCACTCCCCTGGAGACTAAAGGTTTGAAAGACAAACTAAAGTCAGTAATGCTCCTCCCTTTAATAAGTAACAGCAGACGTATTGCAGCAAGGAATATGTTCTACAAAATGTGGAGACAATGTATCTTCAATCATTATTTAAGTAGCATTTATACCATTATTCAGTGTGTGGGTGTTTTCTTTTTCAGCCAACCTGAAGGAGCTGATCTCCCAGACGATCACCAGCTGGGCCCAGGAGTCCCACATCCAGGATCCAGAGCTGGTCCGAGTGATGTTCAGCCTGCTGAGGCGCCAGTATGACTGCATCGGGGAGCTGCTTCAGGCCATGAAGAAGTCCTACACCATCAGTGCTGCATCGGTGCAGGATGCCATCAACCTGTTGGCATCTCTGGGTCAGATCAGGTCTCTGCTGTCAGTGCGCATGGGCAAGGAAGAGGAGAAACTCATGATTGATGGACTTGGGTAAGACAGTCCGTAGCAAGAAACAGTCATTATATTTCCAATATGCAGTTTACACTGTGACCTTCACGAAGAACGTTCTGTTCCCAGTGACATCATGAACAACAAGGTTTTCTACCAGCATCCCAACCTGATGAGAGTGCTCGGCATGCATGAGACTGTAATGCAGGTCATGGTCAACGTCCTGGGAGGAGACAAGTCACAGGTACTGTCGGTGTAGTTTTAACTGACTTTAAGCCATGGACGTGGGGTTTTAGTGTTCTCGTACTTGTTCTGACTATAAGACCTTATCCAGGAAATGCTGAACCTGTGTTGCAAAGTTCACCTGTATTTCTATTTACCTGGAGGAATCTAATCCCAATATATATTCTTAAGCAACGACTCCTGCCCTTCGGAGAAGGCCTGACTCACAAAGTAGTAAAACGAAATGACCCTGGAGGGATCAGGGTTGAGGCTATTTCAAACCAACCACTCTTATATTCCTTCTAAAAGGAACCTTTAAGTCTTATTCGAGGTCTCTCCATGTTTTACAGATCTGGAAAAATGAAGACCTATATTGAATTATAGTATCAGTATTATAGTTTTTATCAAACATGATGGCAGCATCTCATGCAGACAGGATCACAGATTTGGATTCCTGTCATGATCCAAATTTTTGTATTGTACATCTTCAAATATCATAGAAATATAAAATGCAGACACTGTATGAGTGCATTGTTTTTACTAGGAGCCCCAACAATCTCATGTGGTCATGTATGATAAAGCATTCACAGCGATGACGCAGTGACATACAGCCTTCTCAAACGGCGGTGAGTGATAACGACCTCGTCTGATTTGTTTACGAGGTCAGGATCTCTTAATTTGCAACACAGTATACTGTTCTCGGGGAACCAGATTTTGTCCCGAGTAAGCCGAGAGCAACAACCTAATACGCAAGAAAAACCGAAAGGGTAAATGAGAGGGCAGAAGATTAACTATGTCAAGGAGTGAGCGTACGAGGCCTCTCGGGTCTGCCCTTTTACGGCGGTGCTGACAGTCGCCGGAGGAGATTTAATGGCACGGCCGGTGCCAAGCATGAAGTGACCCGCAGACATACAGGCTTCAGGGAGGCACGCAGATGTCCCTTCGGACTGCAGCAGTCTGATCAGACCTCCTTTCCAGAGCAGATCGCTGCTACATGATATGTGTAGTTCACTTACAGGGACCGTTTTAAAGTGCCAGTAGTCACAGGTCGTAGGTGCGTTTCAGGTTTGCGATATTTACTCATTGACATCCTCTAATGTTGTCTCTGTCACGGAGGTGTACCCACATATAACCACACAGTGATTTAGTTCAAGGAGAAATGAATAGACTGCTATATATCAGCCCAGGCTTTAATAAGATGTCAGGCATTACCACACAGGTCGCATTCACACCCAGAAACTTCTCAACTACACTTCAAATTTGAAATTGATTTTTGCTGCCAGAATCTATGATGAAGCTAATTTTAGTGGGAACTGTGTGAAATGATTGAAAAAGTGGATTTTTCTCAGGCTGTGAATGGAGTGCCATTTGCCGAAGGTAAGAGAAGGATTTCTCTCCCCTCTAACTATCGTTTCTGACCTGGATATAAAAATGACTCCACTCTTAGATTTGTGCTGACGTGTCCTTTGACTGAACTCCTACTGACACTTCGGGCTGACTGAGAGATGGAATAAGATACAAGGATGCTTGAAGGTGCAGCGATTTTCCAGCTGTTGCATTGTAAACAGAAAGACAATGAAATGGATTGACTGCGGCATTAACTTTTATATTCCCAGAGCTTTGTCAGAGTCTAACACAGAAGACTCAGACAAATTGAAATCAAATCACTTATGTGGTGACACTTGTATTATAATATTATTGCAAACATTTTAGTTTCACATAAAAAGTTTAGTTCTTACAGCACTTGTTAAAACAAGATACTAAGTGCTTCATAGAGAAAAATAGATCTACAAAACACAATAGAAACAATCACTGAAGTCATTCATGGATGTTTTCCTTTCTTCTTCTGCAGGAGATCGCCTTCCCCAAGATGGTGGCGAGCTGCTGTCGTTTCTTGTGCTACTTCTGTCGTATCAGCCGGCAGAACCAAAAAGCCATGTTTGACCACCTGAGCTACCTGCTGGAGAACAGCAGCGTCGGTCTGGGTGAGCAGGGATGGAGACACTGCAGGAGACAGTATATTCAGTTTGTTTGCTATTAGCATCCTGAGGAATGAATGGTTGGCTTTTTCAAAGTGCAAAAACATGCTTGAACTTGTGTTGACCACCATTAGACAAAGTGCGACACACAAAATAACCCTGAAGCAAACCGGTGCTCCCTTCCAGATTCGTTTTTTTTTCACCAGCTAATTGAGGTGGCGGCACAGATTTAATGCGACGCTCCAGACTGAATGATAGCAGAGAGGTGATTGGCAGAGAGGGAGGGAGGAGAACGAGGGACTGGGGGTTATTTAAGCATCATAGCAGAACTGATGAGTCACTGAGCTCCGGCTGCGGCTGCTGTTGTCTGTGAAAGAGGAGAGCTGCACATTCGCTGGAGGAAAGATGAAGGCAGAACTAAAAATATTGTCATTTCTATTCATTGATTGTCCCAACTGAAGATGAACTCGTCTGCATGAAGGACGAAGTTCTGATTCTGAGCCAATTGTCACATGAATTTAATCTTGACTCTCCTGCAACACTGCACACACATTATATTGATGTATATTTACTTCACTGTGCCACTCATACTGTCTGTTGCAAATATTAGATCACGTTCAACCACTGTGTTGTGTGTGTCCGTGTGTGTGATTGCAGCCTCTGAAGCGATGCGAGGCTCCACTCCGCTGGACGTCGCAGCGTCCTCAGTGATGGACAACAACGGCCTGGCTCTGGCTCTGGAGGAACCCGATCTGGAGAAGGTTTGTGAACGAGACTGCACACAAGTCAGATGTATTCAAATGTGGTATTATTACCCCTGAATTAATAATCAAACCATCTCAAAGTAACAGGAAGTACAAGAAACCATCAGCTTGTATTTGTTACGCAGGAGTTCTTGTCATAGGAGCAGATTCAATTAACTAGAATGTTTGCATTATCAACCACTGACATGATTTCTTATTAACTTCTCACTGCTGACTGACGCTGATTGTGAGTCAGATGGAAATAGAAGTCTCATGCCACTATCGTTTTCCCACTGAAAAGTGACGGATGAGTTTGTGCCAGCAGAGTCAGCTTTTCTCAGCAAACGCTTTCAAACTGTAACCGTTACTGACACTGACAGAGTTTACATTCATAACACCCAGGAGAGAAACAGAGCTGTGTGTGTGTGTGTGTGTGTAGGTGGTGACATACCTGGCAGGCTGCGGTCTTCAGAGCTGCGCCATGCTGGTTGCTAAGGGTTACCCCGACCTGGGCTGGAACCCCATAGAGGGAGAGCGTTATCTGTCCTTCCTGAGGTTTGTCGTCTTCTGCAACGGTACGTTGACTCGCATATTGAGCAGGAAAAATACTGTGAATGTGGCCGTGTAAAGACGCAGGTATTTACTGACCCTGTACACTCACTGTAACTGTATTTGCATACCAGGTGAAAGTGTGGAGGAAAATGCCAACGTGGTGGTGAAGCTGTTGATCCGACGTCCGGAGTGTTTCGGCCCTGCTCTGAGGGGGGAGGGAGGCCAAGGTCTGCTGGCTGCCATGAAGGAGGCCATTAAGATCTCTGAGGATCCTGCCTTGGACCTCCCAGAAACCCCCGCTGGATTCCCCACTGGGTTGGACATAGTTTTTACATCTTACACGGCTTTGACGTACAAAAAAGCGCATTCTCCCTCATGGACAAACACAGGATCTATGAGCTGATTGTCCCCGTCTGTGCTCGTCTTGAATTGAATATTTGAGAATTCTCCAGAATGCTGCATTAACATTAATGTTGTGGCAAATTTATGGAAAGTGTTGCTTCCTTCTCCTTCACATTAGTATTCAAAGGTTATGAAACACTGTCTGCATTCTAATGTGGAAGGTTATTACTGCCTGAAGTGAGCAGAGGAATTAAGAAGAATTTCAAAATCAATGTACTGACCTGTGAGGAGACCCTGTATTATAACAAAACTTTGTTTCCAATTTGTTTCCTAAACTACCTGGTTGAAGCTTTTGTTCGTGAATCTCCGACCACCTTCTGATATTCAATGTCTGCGTGTGTTTCAGGTCCGGTGAGGAAGAGGGAGAAGTAATCCACATGGGCAACGCCATAATGTCCTTCTACTCAGCCCTCATCGACCTGCTGGGACGCTGCGCTCCGGAGATGCATGTGAGGCTCTGGACAGCAACCTGAGCTGAAAGCTGCCATGTTTAGTCATCTGTCCAGTCGTGCAGATGTAGCTCATGACTAAGAGAACCTTACCAGCTTTACATGATCATCACATTGGTTGCTGAAGTGACCTGGATATATTTGTGTCTCTAACAGCTCATCAATGCGGGTAAAGGTGAGGCGCTGCGTATACGCGCCATTCTGCGCTCTCTCGTTCCCACTACAGACCTGGTTGGCATCATCAGCATCCCCCTCAAAATGCCTGTGATCAGAAAAGGTACGGCGGCCTTATTGAAAACCACTGAGGCAGATACGTGTCCTCGGTTCAGGGCTGAAACTGTACAAGAAAAATGACTGGACGTATTTGTCTGCATTGTCATGCAGCATGATTAATGCGATGAAATCATGGAAAGAAAGGAGTTCTGTGCTGTACCCCTCCAGTCTGTGCTCTGCTCGTGAAACTATCCTCTGCAGCAATCACGCCAGAAACAAATTAACCGCTTTTGCAATTGTCTTTGTGACATTTTTCTAATAAAAAAGCAAACTGAGTTTCAAATGACTGAACTCAAAAAGTTCCTCTTTTAATAGGTTTTTCCTTGAATACACCCGAACCACCAATGTTTATCTCTTTGGTTTCTACATTCGTTGGCCTTAAATGTCTGATATCCATTTAGATTGTGCTTTATTAAACAATTTAGTTTTCCCACACCTGAATTCTCTCCTCCGCATCCTTACGAGCTGATTGTTTATATGCTTTCATCCCTTTCTGATTTACTGAAGGATCAGATTAAAGCTACAGCCAGGATGAAACCACACACACATAACTTCTGTTTTATATACAATATGTTTAACCTCCAGACGGCACGGTGACAGAACCCGACATGTCAGCCTGTTTCTGTCCGGACCACAAGGCCCCCATGGTGCTCTTCCTGGAAAGAGTGTACGGCATCGTGGACCAGAGCTTCCTGCTCCAGCTGTTGGAGGTCGGCTTCCTGCCTGACCTCCAAGCCTCAGCATCTTTGGACACAGTGAGTGAGACAAGAGATCGTGATAAAACTACAAATACGTGTGTGTGTGTGTGTGTGTGTCCTCATTCTGAAAAAGTACAAAATAGGATGTGGAAATATTTCAGAATAATATGCTGATTTAATTAAATGTGATGCTTTGAAGGCACAACAGTCTCATTGCAAACGAATATTGGGTTAGAAAATCTTCCAACCTATTATCAATAAATGAATATAAGCCCTAATAGTAGTTGATATGTGAAGATTGTAGTCCACTTGGTTCTTCAGTGACTGCATGTGTCTCTCTGTCCGTCCCGCAGGAGGTGTTGAGCACCACTGAGACGGCGTTGGCCATGAACAGGTACATCGGCTCGGCGCTGCTGCCTCTGCTGACCCGCTGTGCTGCTCTCTTCGGCAGCACGGAGCACTACGCTCAGCTGATCGACTCCACACTTCAGACCATCTACCGACTGTCCAAAGGCCGCTCGCTCACCAAAGCCCAGAGGGACTCCATCGAGGAGTGTCTGCTGGCTATCTGCAAGTAAGGCTGACAACTCTTTTTTTTCAATTCGCCTGTCAGACGGTTTGTCGCCCGTCCTCCGTCCCACTAGATCCCGCAGGTCTGTTCAATACTGACCCACTTTAATGTTACAACAGCGACGAAGAATAACTGCCATACTTTATCAGAGCGTCTGACATCAAATAAGCTGTCTCTGTCTTTCTCTGTCTGCCTGTTACTTCAGGTGAAAGATTATTGCTAAAATATTCTTGGATATGGTTTGTTTTTGTGTTTTATTTACACACGTCTTCTACAATATCCCTGTTTTGATTTTTTTTTTCCCACAGGCATCTGCGGCCCTCCATCATGCAGCAGCTGCTCAGACGCCTGGTGTTTGATGTCCCCATGCTCACTGAATACTGCATGATACCTCTCCGGGTGCGACGAAAACAAATATAACCATCATCCTTTACTGCTTTTAAACACATAACATAACACATAGTAGAATGTTATTTGATGCTGTGACACGCTGCATTACTGATGTAACAATATCTCTTGCATGTCCAATCTGTAGCTCCTGACCAACCACTATGAGCAGAACTGGAAGTACTACTGCCTGCCGTCTGGTATGGGCAGCTTCGGCATAGCCTCAGAGGAGGAGCTCATCCTCACCAAGAAACTCTTCTGGGGAATCTTTGACTCGCTCTCTCACAAGGTACAACCACGTTGAATCGATTATTCATTACGGTAGACGCGGCGGTGTCCGTGCACATGCAGTAAAGGTGTGAGGAGACTATGAAGTACAAGCCGCTGTCTTACAGACAAATGTTTTAACAGTCTAGTGGTGCTGTTTTTATAATCTGTGGTTTTGAAAATCTCAAATTTTCACCCCCTCAAGTGTGGCTCTCCTGAGAGAGAAGTTAACATGTCAAAAGTAGTGAAGTGAAAGCTCAATGAAGTGCTCGGAGCACCGCAGCTGAGGTGAAGCCAAAACAGATGAATCATTCATCAGTCTGTGACAGGCCGCCACTTTCTGCAGACTTTTTCAGCTCTCTGCCTTTTTTCTTCATTCCCGGGCTCTGACCTGCTCCCATCTGTCCATCTAATAGCTCAGCCCTCAATGATTGCATCTGCAGAGTGGTGGGCAGCCCACAGTGTAACCCATGCATATCTTCTCCTCTGCAGAAGTATGATGCTGAACTTTTCAAGATGGCCAATTCATGCCTTTGTGCCATCGCCGGAGCCCTGCCTCCGGACTTCGTGGATGTCAGTTTAGGGGCAACAGTGGAGAAACAGGCAGCAGTGGACGCACAGGGAAACTTCGACCCCAAACCCATAAACACTGCCAAGTGAGTTGTCTGAAAACGTACCTGCTTGCTCACAGTGTGGAATTGTTCCAACATTAGGAACTGATGCTGTTTTGCAAGCGACTCATCTACAGAAAGCCCTTTTTTCTGTTCTTAACTATGAATATTCCAACAAATGTTTGTCTTTTCTAGTATCTCCCTACCTGAAAAACTTGAGTACATTGCCAACAAATATGCAGAGCATTCCCATGACAAGTGGTCCTCAGATAAGGTTCGTCCCTGCTGTGTTTCCCTTCACTTATTATATCCGACAGAGACACATGCATAAGTCATAATAAAATGCTGAGGATTAAGGACGTCTGTAATGTCGTCATTATCGTGTGGTTGTGGCAGGTTGCGGCAGGCTGGAAACATGGAGACAGTTTGGATGAGCATGCCAAAAATCATCCACTGCTGAAGCCGTACAAAGCTCTGAGTGAGAAGGTGCGTGCACACGGGAACACAGACGGCCGCTGCTCGAGGAGCTTTAAACCTTCTCTGACATGTGACTGTGTTACAGATGATTGATCTCGCAGCTCTACAATAAAGCTCTACAATTAATTAAGATTTAATCTGTTTGGCGGTAGGAGAGAGAAACGTACCGATGGCCCGTGAGGGAGTCGTTAAAGAGCATGCTGGCAATGGGCTGGAACATCGAGAGGAACAAGGAGGGAGACGTCCAACAACGTGAGAGCGAAAAACAGCGAAAGATCTCCGAGTCTCAGGTAACATCCTGGTACATAACTCCTATATTTTTATAATTCTATTGAAGTGTTCTGTCTCGCAAAGGTTTTCTCTTATAAAACAAACTCATTCACTCATTTGTAATTGACCACAAGGTTCCATTACCGGTAAGAAGCCTCAGGTTTTGTTTTGGTTGCTGAATATTATCATAATCATTTTATAATGGGACCTCATTTCACACTTATTAACCACACGACAATGACATTCAATAATTTGTCTATTTATTTCCTAGAATACAAACTTTTCCATTTGGAAAACGCTACGAAACAATAAATTGATACGACAGATAAATATTCTGAACTGTTGATGCATTCTTCATTCTTATTCATCAGTTTTCTTTATCATCTGTTTCTGACCCTGTAGGTTAATGGATTCAGTCCTGCTCCGATGGACCTACACAACATCACATTGTCCAGAGAGCTGCAGGTAGTTCTCGCCTCTGTAATCGTTCGTCAGTAAACTACAACCGACTGTGGAGTTTAGCCTGGAAGTTCTGTTCACGTCAGCCTGCTATCATGTTCCCAATGTCATTGCAAACATGCTGATAGTAAAAACATGTTTTACATCCTAGTTTAACACAAACTTTGCTAATCAGAACTAAACTGTGTGTGTGAATTGAGAAATGTGTAACAATCAGTTCAAGAGTTATGAAGATATTTCACTGTAAAGTATAAACTCCGACCTCATGGTGGCAACAGAGGACGAGTCAGGAAGTCTCAGCAGTCATTATCGCAATGTGCTGACTGCTGAGGTATTTAAGTCTGTACAGGAGTGACTGACAGTCGCTCCCTCCTGATGACATGTCTTCACCGTGTCTGCAGGGCATGGTTGAGATGGTGGCTGAAAATTATCACAACATCTGGGCCAAGAAGAAGAAAACTGAACTCCTCAGCAAAGGTATGTAAACATGTACAGTAGCATAAATTATTTGAGCTTTAAATACAATATTTTTTATTAACCTGTCATAATTGTGGTGAAATGCACTTTAACGTTGTATTTGACCCACCAGGCGGAGGGAGCCACCCGCTGCTGGTTCCCTATGACACCCTGACCGCTAAAGAGAAATACCGAGACCGAGAGAAGGCCCAGGACCTCTTCAGGTTCCTGCAGATCAACAGCTATGCCATCATAAGGTTAATCTCCTCTCACACACATATTTTTACATGTGCAAAAAGGGGGAAGTCTGTGTCTCTATGATTGTTTATGTCCCAGAGGTCAGAAGGACATCGAGCAGGACTCCTCGTCCATGGAGAAACGGTTTGCCTACAAGTTTCTCAAGACGATACTGAAGAACGTGGACTCTGCCCAGGAGTTCATCGCCCACCTTGGTGAGTTTAAGACATTTACACACGGTGACACCGAGTACCTGTCGTGATGCTGCACATTGAATGACACCGACTATGCAACTCAAGTCTGGCTGTTGCTAATGCAGAGGCCATGGCTACCAGCGGGAAGACAGACAAATCACCTCATGACCAGGAAATCAAGTTCTTTGCAAAGGTCTTGAAGCACTTTTTGTCCTCAAATGTATTTCTAATGCTGCTTTACTGGAGGCCTTGAACTCATCGTTGCATTTCCTCTCTCCAGGTGTTGCTGCCACTGACCGATCAAACCTTCAAGAACCACTGTCTCTACTTCCTGTCGACGCCCAGCAAGACCTTCAGCAGCTGTGGCTGCGCCTCCAACAAAGAGAAGGAGATGGTCACCAGGTAGACTGCAGTGACGATACATGACCACTTCTCCCATTGTAAAACGGAATCACCTGCCTCTGAAAAAGTTTTATCTCACTGTATAGCAAAGCTCCATTTTATATCTTTTGCTTCTCTTCAGCCTGTCTTTGTTCTCTCTTGACCTCTTGTTCGGTTCCTGTCTTACCTCCTCTCTTTTCCAGCCTGTTCTGTAAGCTGGCAGCTCTTGTCAGACACAGGATTTCTCTCTTTGGTAAGGTCGACCTCTCCATGCTTGCGTGTGCCCCTTTTCATTGAACCTCTTCCTGCAGCTACAGTACATCTTTCTCTCTTGCAGGAAGTGACTCTGCAATGATGGTGAGCTGTCTGGACATCCTCACTCACTCACTCGACACCAGGTAAAGACATACGAATCCCTCTTGGAGCTTTAGACGGTGAACAATGTGCAGTATTGCGTGTAAACAATCTCATGTGTTGCCTCTCCTCTCTCAGAACAGTGATGAAGACAGGCTCAGAGCTGGTCAAAGGCGGGTTTCGGGCCTTCTTCGAGAATGCGGCGGAGGACCTGGAGAAGCTGGTGGAGATGCTAAAACTCGGGAAGTTCATGCAGTCGCGTGCCCAGATGAAGAGTGTCATTCAGAGCATCAACTATGTGACTGTGGCGCTCCTGCCCATCCTCACTGCCTTTTTCGAACACATCAGAACATACGAGTTTGCACTGGACCTGATGTGTGAGTGTCCAACCTTTTAACCAAGCTTTTCTCCTCCCATCACATTCCAGCTTTTCAGTAATAAGTATTTTAAACGTACTCTTGATGAAGGATTCTTGTTTCAGTGGATGACGTGCAGCTGTCCTGCTACCGAATCCTGACTGGTTTCTACTCTCTGGGAACAGGGAAGAACCCGTTTATGGAGAGGTAGGAGGCCGGTCTGTCTTCAAACCATGCAGCAGCTTTTGGTTCTACACGTGTACAGTTGATTATTAAGTTTAAAACTTACTTACACAATACTCTCTTTCCATGGTGTGTTTAAAGTTGAACAAATGGTTCAGCTTTATTGGTAACATGTTGGTTTGCAGACATCTGCCAGCACTGGGGGAGAGTCTGGCCACACTGGTAGGGGCCATGCCTGTGGCGTTCCTGGAGACCGATCTGAACGCCCACAACCCGCTCTCCGTCTTCAACACTAAGACCCCCCGAGAGAGGGCCAGTGAGTCTCCATCTCACTATTGTTCCTTTATTTTTCCATGTTCCAATGATGCTGTGAACACGGATACAGATTGTTTTCTTACAAAGACCGATGGTGTTTGTTCTTTAGTCCTGAGTATGCCCGACACTGTGGAGGAAATGTGTCCAGAGATGCCTCGCCTAGACCGGCTGTTAACAGACGTCAGTGATGTCTCGGAGTCCGGTGCGCGCTACAGTGACATGCCACAGGTCAGACTTTGCTGGTGGATGTTTGAATGTCTGCAAAACAGCTTCATCTATTCGGCATATATGCAAGGAATATATGCTGTGGATACAATTTCTTGTGTTTTCTGATCTCAACCGGACACCACTAGGATTCTTAATCCCTCTTAGAACATTGGGAACCAAACATATTGATCAGTTCCTGATTGCCTCTTCCACTGTCAAACCCTCAGCTTGTCTCCTGCAGGTGATTGAGGTGATACTTCCCATGCTGTGTAACTATCTATCCTACTGGTGGGACAAAGGACCAGACAACTCCCCTGCAGATGCCCTGTGCTGTACCATGGTGACCTCCGACCACCTCAGCATCATCCTGGGAAACATTCTCAAGATCCTCAACAACAACCTGGGCATTGACGACGCCCCCTGGATGAAGAGGATCGCAGGTAAGTGCCAAAAAACGTGATCTGATAGGGCTCCCAGTTCCGTTACCATGGTAACCTCGTATCTCTTTTGAAAATATAAGCAGGAACAGAGTTGAATTTCAGTTCAAGTCAATGTCTCAGCACAATAATATATATATGTCTTTGAAATGAGGGAACTCGTGGGTCTATGATAAATCTGTTAGAGCATTTTCTCTTCCTGCAGGAGTTGTTGAAAGTGCTGCCGTGAGGCCACAGAGCCTGAAGCAATTGTTCACTTCAGCTTTTAATACATTGATTTAATAGCATTCTTCCAGAACATAAACCTGCCAAGTAAATTTACATGTGAAATAGAAGCGAATCATTCTGTGTTTTGTATCTAACTTTGATTATCTCACTGCAATACTGAAACTTAATGCAAACTACATAGTTGGTACAAGCGTAGAGTTACAGGATGATCCTTCCCTTCATGTTCTCCAACTTGACAGGCCAATCATCTTCTCTCTGTCTCTGTCTCCAGTCTACTCGCAGCCAATCATCTGCAAAGCTGCAGCAGATCTGCTGAGCACCCACTTCTTACCAACACTGGACAAACTGAGGAAGAAGACAGTGAAGGTAAGAGTGTAAAACACATCACAGTGGCTTATCGTGTGCTCGGTGATACCTGTGGTTTAAGTTCTGCGCCTGTCGTGTCTATGAGCAGCTGTCATTGGTCGAACTAATACACACCTTTTAACAAAACACCTCCCTCTCTGACATGCTGATGGAGTTACAACCTTTACGCTCATGAAATTACAGATTCAAAGTGATGTATGTTCATGTGCCACAAATGTAGGTCGTGTCTGAAGAGGAGCAGCTGAAGGCCGACAGTAAATGTGACACCCAGGAGGCAGAGCTTATCATCCTGGATGAGTTTGCCGTGCTGTGCAGGGACCTCTACGCTTTCTACCCCATGCTCATTCGTTATGTGGATAACAACAGGTACGGAAGAAGACTTCTCAACACATGAGACCGATGCTCCCACTCATACACTGTCTAACCTGCAATACAACAGTTATTTGGGATGATTCAGTGACGTTACAGAGGGAGAGATGGCACCCATGTGGTACTCTGGAGGATGAGGGTGCCGTGTATGAGGCTGTCAGACACTTATATTAACAGTCGGAGCCTGAATCAACTAACTTCGCAGCCATAAAAAAAATGTTTGTGCTTCTTGTCTTTGCCTCCACCAGGTCGAGGTGGCTGAAGCAGCCGGTTGCAGACTCCACTGAGCTCTTCAGGATGGTGGCCGAGATCTTCATCCTCTGGTGCAAGTCACATGTAGGTCTCAACATTTACTACAAGTATGTATTTTTTTTATGTATGAGGATTTTGTCGTCCCCTGATCTTCTTTGTCTGTGCCCTTGAACCCAGAACTTTAAGCGTGAGGAGCAAAACTTTGTGGTCCAGAATGAGATCAACAATCTGGGCTTCCTCACTGGAGAAGGAAAATCGAAAATGTCCAAGGTAAGATAAGATAAGATAAAAACGAGGTAGTTCACAATTCATAGAAGAGGGTGAATAAGATGCTCGTGTGTGTCTCTGCAGTCAGGTGGGGACCAGGAGAGGAAACACAAGCGTCGTCGTGGAGAATATTACTCCATCCAGACCTCTTTGATCGTAGCTGCCCTGAAGAAGATGCTGCCCATCGGCCTCAACATGTGCACCCCAGGGGACCAGGAGCTCATCTCCCGGGCCAAGATACGCTACAGTCTGGTGAGCATTAGCTGTATGGTAGCAGCCTCATCTCAGTTAGCAAGTTACAGTTGTGCAACCTAACGTAACTTTCTGCTGATTCATTACCGAGAAATGAAAGTAGTACAAATAAGAATGTAATTAGCTGATGTGTGAACAGAAGTTTTGACTCAGTCGCAGGCTGGTTCATGTATTTCATTAAACCATATGTCTTGGTATTGTTTTGGTAAAGAGACCCCTAGTGGTAGAAATCACATACTGCGTTTTTAAGTTTGGCTTCTAACAGCTTATCATGGCACTAGTAAATATAATGGTTTGTATTTAGATGAAGGCCTTTGTTGTTGTTCAAAATGTTTGCGTGTGTTTGTAGTATGATTTGCTTCACCTCTAGTTTAGTACCATTGTGAGTTCGGATCAAACTAAGCTTTAACCACCTGTGTCGTGCAAATTCAGCCAAACATGTAAGTGTAGATGATTTATATTTTAAAGTATCAATTGTTATTAACACCTCTTTTTCCCTCTTCTATCTTAGAAAGACACAGATGACGAGGTGAAGGAGCACTTGCGTCAGAACCTCCATCTGCAGGACAAGGTAAGAATCATCATCACAGAATCTCCATGTTTATTTAAACATGTTCATATTCAGTCGTACGAACTGTCCGTCTAAGAACAAGCAGGAACTGCAGTAGAATATTAATGTTTGATATCTCATTGCTCCCAAGTACAATCCTTGTGGTTTATCTGCTGCAGTCTGACGACCCAGCAGTCCAGTGGCAGCTGAACCTCTACAAAGACGTCATGGTGAAGAGCGAGGAGCCCCTGAACCCTGAGAGCACCGTGGCCCGAGTTCAGAGCATCTCGGCTGCGGTTTTCCATCTGGAGCAGGTGAAACAGTTACAGTCCAGCTCGCATATGAACAGCACATCACAGGACATAAAGACAAGGATACACCTTGTATCGTGGACTCGTGGATCCATCGGTTACGGTTACATTTTCTTTTCCTCGTCGTGCAGGTGGAGCAGCCTCTGAGGAATAAGAAGTGCGTGTGGCAGAAACTGCTCTCCAAGCAGCGTAAACGTGCGGTGGTGGCTTGCTTCCGCATGGCTCCTCTCTATAATTTACCCAGGTGAGTCTCTTCCACGTCGGTCTCCATACCGGCACTGAAATACAAATGTCAATAGTTGAATTATTGACATGAACTGTTTTCAACTTCGATCTAACTGTCAGTAACAAGTAGTTGTGGGAGTCGGGGCATTGTTGTCTGGATTGTGTGCCCATGTAAACCCCTCATCAACTCCCTAATGACATGATCTCCTCTGTGTTGTTTTCTTGCATAACACTACCTCATCCCTCCCTCAGCTACAAAAATAATAATTACTTCCTGAATGGCTATCGGGAGGTTTGGCTGGAAACGGCATTCAAAGCCTCCAGCTTTGACCGCCTGTTCTCCCTGCTGACGGTAAAGTGAAACTACAGGGAATGCTGCATCTGCTCCACCCCTCCCCTTCATCCACCGGGCTGTGGACCGATCTCTGCCTAGCAACCAATTGTTTCTGCACTGTTGTTTCTGATTGGTCAGATATAACTAGCCAATAATTGACAGAAACGAACCTATTTGGAAAGTGGGAACGTGCCGTAAGCTGCAGGCCTCTGTTTCATTTCAGGTGTATCCTGAAGGAAGGAATGAAGAAAGGAAAGAAAGAAAGAAGAAAGATATAAAAAAACCGACTAATCTTCATCCATTTTCTGATATCTTGCTTCCTGCTTTGCTTTTCATCTGATGTTTTCTCAAAGTTCGTGCAGTTCTACAGCGAACCCGAGTGTCTTTGTAAAGGAAACGATCAGTAAAATTAAAAGTGTGCATGTTCCTTCAATGAATTTTATAACCCAATGGAAGTAACGACTAACATTACTGTAAAGACCAAATGTGACCAGTCAGAAGAGCCAGTGGGTCCCACATTGAACAATCACCACCCTGCCTGAAATGCACTTCGTGTAACCCCTTCCTACCCCTACATCTCTCCTTCCTCTCTCCTCCAAAAACTCACCAGAACCCGCCCTAATGCCACTGTACCTCCCCTCCATTCCTCCCAACCTTCCCCCTCCCCAGGCATCGTGCTATCAACCTCTTCATCCCGGCCTATCAGAGACTATGGATAGAGGCAGAAGAGAACTCCTTTGAGGAGAAGCTAGTTCAGGATCTGGCAGTAAGTACTGGGCACACCTTGCCCTCGCCCCGTGTGCCCTGCGTTGGCACCCCTCTGCCGGTTCTGTCTGCCGAATGCTTCTTTAGCTCCGCTCCGGTCGAGCCTTGGGAGCGCGCCCGGGTGGCGACCCCACCCAAAGCACCTAGGGGCTCCTGCTCTAGGCGCACAAAGCCCTTCAAACAGAGATCCGTCAGGGGTCAGAGACTGCATGACCAGCTCAGGAGACACAGGGCCAGCGCCAGCACTCGCAGCTCTAGAAAAGCAGGCTTTGCCTTCCTGCCAGCAGTGGTAAGGAGGGCCTTTCACTAGAAGACTGTCACTAGCTGTTTTGGCTGTCAGATCTGGATCCAACCCATCAGTTGTCTTTGCACTGTACTCTGTAAGTCTGTAGTGTGAAGTCACGTTAAGTTCTGTGGCAGTGACGTCAGTGGCATGCTCGCCGAGTCATGTGAAGGTCACATTTCATATTATACGCAGCAAATTCAACGACACTTAAACATTGCCATCGATCTTAAAGCACAGCCATAGAGGTAGTCCTTCAAAACAATCTAAATCTCATTGTTCCTGTGGTTTTATTCTTTGAAACTGTCCTATTAGTTCCGACTCTTGTTGTTTCCCTCATTGTCATTCTCCTGTACTGTCAGGTTCCTTTCTCATGTCACCAAGTGGCTTACTGCACGTGTTTGCTGTAACATGCATGTATTTGAGGACGTGTTCCAACACTGTTCATTATCCACTCTTTGCGTCCTCGTCACATCCTTCACACGGATCACGAGGACACGACAAGATCTCATCTGCATGTCGCTGCCGGTTGAATGTCAGTGACTCATTTCAGCTTTTTGACAAATGTGTGAGCGGGTACGTGAGCTGTCCGACGTGGAAGGTGTTGATGAGTGGAAGCTGTGGTGGGAGGATGTCTTGTGAGAGAGGAAGGAGTAGTGTTTGGGTTGAGACTCGGGCAGGGCTAACCGC
The DNA here is from genome assembly GCA_901007825.1 of Macroramphosus scolopax. NCBI lineage: Eukaryota > Metazoa > Chordata > Actinopteri > Syngnathiformes > Centriscidae > Macroramphosus > Macroramphosus scolopax. Next base: position 72,687 of record CAAKHC010013185.1, read on the forward strand.
TCACACCTGTGGACTCTGTAGAAAACCCCCATGAAGATTGTAGAGGAGGAGGAAGAGGAGGTGGCTGAGATCCAGCCGGACCCTCTTCACCAACTCATCCTCCACTTCAGTCACAACGCCTTGACAGAGAGAAGGTGAGTTCAATAAATCGGCACGACAGAAAGTCGGTTACAGTAACTCTGCTGACGATGCCTCTTTTATTTTACTTTCTTTAGTCACTTGGAAGAAGATCCTTTGTATATTGCGTATGCAGACATGATGGCGAAGGTAGTGGCCCTTCACGTTCTATTCATCCATAAATCATTCTCTTGATTTAACCTAAACATCAGTGTTGTGTTGTTACATGTGTTATTAGAGCTGTGCAGAAGATGATGAGGAGGAAGAAGAGGAGGAAGGGAAAGAGAAGACATTTGAGGTACACACCTTCTGAACACTGTCAGACCAGTAAATATATCAATAATTACATATATGTGACTGTGAATCGGCCATCAGGAAAAAGAGATGGAGAAGCAGAAGATCCTGTACCAGCAGGCGAGGCTGCATGCACGTGGGGCTGCGGAGATGGTGCTGCAGATGATCAGCGCTAGTAAAGGTACTGGTGGTCTGATCTGTATCCCCCAGGTTTTGAGTTTCTGACCTGCAATGGTTTACATTTGACCTTTCTTCAGGTCATCTGGGCCCCATGGTGACCTGCACCCTCAAACTGGGCATCTCCATACTTAACGGAGGCAATGTGCAAGTTCAGCAGGTGAGGTCCTAAAGCTCAGCCAGTCACCAGTAATCTGTATAAAGAAGTACAATAATACATGCTCCATTTACCCTTTATGCTGCTATGTGTAGTGTTTGGTTTTGACATCTTTTCTCTTTTCCCCAGAAAATGCTTGATTATCTGAAAGAGAAAAGAGACGCAGGCTTCTTCAAGAGTCTCTCAGGACTGATGCAGTCTTGCAGGTAGGCTCTGTGATATACAGTCGTGCTGTAAGAAACAAACACCAGGCTCCTGTGTGACTAATGAATTCCCTCCCCAAGTGTCCTGGACCTGAATGCATTTGAGAGGCAGAACAAAGCAGAAGGACTCGGCATGGTGACAGAGGAAGGTTCAAGTAAGTGAATAGTTTTCTTCTGTGCAGTTTGAAATTCTACCCTCCAAGCGCCACACAGGATTAGACAGTTTTCTTTTGAAGTTCAGTCTCTGCCACATATGATCCCTTCTCCCCCGACCTACCTAACACTGGATCCTGACAGACAGTCTGTGCACATGAGAGCTGTTAATGAATGATTGTTCCTAGTTATTACTTTCTGAGTGGCCCTGTGACATAACAATCAAAGTTTCATTGTCATCGGTGTAAATTTTGATTTGTATAAATAGCTTGCTGCTTGTGCCACACAACTATCAGAGTATGAACCCACTTTCTGTCTACTTGTGTCCTGGTATTTGGACAAATCGTAACATATGAAGTGATGGATGGACAGACGAATAGATGGAGTGATGGATGAATGGATAGATGAAGTGATGGATGGACGGATGTGATCGGCTCCACTGAAGATCCAGTCGTAGAGGACGAGGCATTAACGAAGACCTTCTCTCTAACTTGCAACACAAACACTCTTCACTGTCGGTGTTGCATCGTACTCTGTTTGTCCTTTTACCTTCCAGTCTTCTGCTCCACATCTCCACCCAGTCCTGTGTTTAACAATCCACTGTTGTGTCCCCGTTCTGAATTCTTCACCATGACTGGATATCGTAACCATCTCGTTAGCCGCAGCGTAGCCGTAGCCCCGGCCTATGATTTCCCCGTCTAAAACAATGTTTTAACTGCATGACTACATTTCTCGCCTTGTAGCCGTAGTTCGTATATTCATATCTCTGTATTGTAACTCAATGTCCTCTCTTTTTGCTTATGTATTCGTGTATTGTTTGTCTCCTTCCTCTCATTTAAAAAAAACAACGACGGCAGTCCACACTGATCGGGGTAAATAATCAAATTGAGAGCATCCTGATATGGCTCTGCTTCCACACACTGAATGTCTCCTCTATATGTCTGGTCCACACTCTCCGCTTTACGTGTCAACCAGCCCCCCCTCCCTCCCCCACACCCGGAGGGAAACACTGTGCATGCCGGCTGACTCTCCAGAAGCCATTGCCTGTCCTTTCTGTCATCACTGTTCCCATTCCCTACATGTTATCATTTACTAATGCAAATCCCTTCGGCTTCAATGTGTCTAAGACTATCAGTGCCACCTCCCAAGGGTTTGAATGGATTGTGGTCTCTTCCACAGCCTAAGCAAAGCTTTGCCTTGCTTTGGACTTGGGGCCTATTTCACAAAGCTGGTTTCCATATAGGTGTCTAACTTTCACATGGTTTTTTATGCTCACAGTAAATGTATTTCATTCATTCTAGCTCCGTTGAGTTGATTATCTGATTGATTTTAAAGTGAATTATTGACCCTTGTCTCTCCTCTGCTCCTTTCTGAAACGATATCCTTCATCAGGCCCAATCCTGGCCTGCATGTGAAAGTTATCAGGCTTCCCCAGCTTATGGAAATGTCCTAGTGTTTCACTTTTGATAATGCAAGAGCTTCTTTTATTTTTCAAAAAGAACTTTGGATTCGGTTTTGAATCCTAAGGCCACCTGGACTTCAATAATGTTTTAAACATGAAACACGTCCTGCTTGTCTCATTAATTGCTCCTGAGGGGAGTTTTTCATATTATCAGACCTCATGTTGAGGACATAAAGAGTGTTTGTTTTTTTAAACAGCAGCTGCATTCACCCAGATCTCTTGTCTCAAAAGGCTCTAAGGTGTTACAGAACGACGAGTTTACTAAAGACCTGTTCCGGTTTTTGCAACTCCTGTGTGAGGGACATAACGGAGGTAAAGTCAGATTTGTCTTTTATTAAACATTTTCCATAATTGCATTGTTTGAGAATGAAAGTAAACCAATATAATACTGTGAAACAGATTTCCAGAACTTCCTGAGAACCCAAACTGGAAACACGACCACAGTCAACATCATCATCAGCACTGTTGACTACCTGCTGCGTCTTCAGGTGAGCTGCCACGACCTTCATCTTTATTATCTGTATTCTTACATTATCGGTCACTGTTGTATTTCCAACACCTCAGGAATCTATCAGTGACTTCTACTGGTACTACTCTGGCAAAGACGTCATTGATGAAACCGGAAAAGTCAACTTCTCCAAAGCTTTATCTGTGGCCAAGCAGATATTCAACTCACTGACTGAGTACATTCAGGTAAGAAGCTGAACCCTCCATCAACAATGGGACTCGCAGTACAGAGACGTTGTGTCACCTCTCCTCCCGGCTTGTCCTCCTCCAGGGCCCCTGTATCGGGAACCAGCAGAGTCTAGCACACAGCAGACTGTGGGACGCTGTCGTGGGCTTCTTGCATGTGTTTGCCAACATGCAGATGAAGCTGTCTCAGGTACAGATTATGAAACGCACTAAAAGAAAATTAAATATAGAAGTCATCTGTGTTCTTGCTCGTCCAGAGCAAAGTTTGTAAGAAAACGCCTGTGATCTTCTTGTAGGACGCCAGTCAGATTGAACTGTTGAAGGAGCTGATGGACTTACAGAAGGACATGGTCGTCATGTTGCTGTCTTTGCTAGAAGGTAACAACCTAAAGCTGTCATTCAGTCACAGAGGACTTTGTTAGCTGAAAATCTGAAGTAGTGTTTTGCAGTATCAATAATCACTGCATACGTGTGTCACCTTCCCAGGTAACGTTGTGAATGGAACCATTGGAAAGCAGATGGTCGACACCCTGGTGGAGTCTTCTAGCAATGTCGAGATGATCCTCAAGTTCTTCGATATGTTCCTCAAGTTGAGTAACCTGACGAGTTCTGACAACTTCAAGGAGTACGACCCCGAGTTTAAGGGCATCATTTCCAAGAAGGAGTTCCAGAAGTCCATGGAGAGCCAGATGCAGTACAGCCAGTCTGAGATCGACTTCCTGCTCTCCTGTGCGGAGGCGGATGAGAACGACATGTTCAATTACAAGGAGTTTGTGGAGCGATTCCATGAGCCGGCTAAAGATATCGGCTTCAACGTGGCGGTGTTGCTGACCAACCTGTCTGAGCACATGCCGCACGACTCCCGGCTCGGTACCTTCTTAGACCTGGCAGAGAGCGTGCTCAGCTACTTTGAACCTTATCTGGGGCGTATTGAAATCATGGGCAGTGCGAAGCGCATCGAGCGGGTGTACTTTGAGATCAGCGAGTCGAGTCGGGAGCAGTGGGAAAAGCCGCAGGTCAAAGAGTCCAAGCGTCAGTTCATCTTTGATGTGGTCAACGAGGGAGGCGAGAGCGAGAAGATGGAGATGTTCGTCAATTTCTGCGAGGACACCATCTTTGAAATGCAGCTGGCCTCGCAGATCTCCGAACCAGATGCGGTCGAACAACCCGAGGAGGAAGAGGAGGAGGAGGGTTTCAGTATCCTGGATGACCTGGCTGCAGAGGAAGACGGCAGCTTGGAGTCCGCTTCAGCCTTCACCACCGCATGCCGCTCGGTCAAGAAGAAGATCGGCAACTTGCGCCAAACTGTTTCCATTAAGAATATCCGCAAGCACCTCAAGAAAATCAAGAAGCTGAGCATCAAGGAGATGATCACAGGGTTCTTCTCCTTCTTCTGGATGCTCTTCACCGGCTTCTTCAAAGGAATCTACAGCCTTATCTTCGGTTTCTTTCATGTCATCTGGTCGTCCATGTTTGGCGGCGGCTTTGTCGAAGGCGCCAAGAACATAAAAGTGACAGACATCCTCGGGAACATGCCCGACCCAACCCAGTTTGGCATTCACGGAGATGTGATCGAAGGGGAGAAAGTGGAGGCCATAGACTCTCCGGGAAGCTTAGACATGGCCATGGCACCAACGTCCGACAAAGCGGAGATGGACTTGATGCTGGACATGTTATCGATGCCAAAGAAGGAAGGTGGGAAATATGTGGATCAAGGCCTGGGTGATGTTTCTGAGCAGACTGCAGAGACCTCCACCAGCGAGAAGAAGAGGGTTTGTTGTCCTCACTTCACATGTCTTTGATTCACATTATAGAACCTTATTGATGAGTCTTTTCCCTCTGATGCAGAAGGCTGTTACCAACCCGTTCGGCACGCCTGAGAGTGAACCAGAGAAAGCAGAGTGAGTAACGGAGTGAGAGGAGAGGTGTCGTGTGAGGTGAAAACTGTTAAAACCGTAATGTCTCCTACAGCACAGAGAACCAGGAGAAGGAAGACAAGCCGAAGGAAGAGGAAGTGAAGGAGCCAGTGGCCACCGAGAAGCCCAAAGTCAGGTCGACTCAGCCTAAAGAGGCGGCGCCGGCCTTCATGTCCAGTGTCTTCGCTTGCCTGGATGTCTATCTGACCAAGCTGCTGGTGAGCATATCTATATACTGTTAGATGAAACTGTTGACTGAACTATTGGCATCATTCCAACAGTCCTCTCTGATATTAATCAAGTTTCGTCCTCACAGAACTACCCGGCTCGCAACTTCTACAATCTGCGTTTCCTGGCTCTGTTTGTGTGTTTCGCCATCAACTTCATCCTGCTCTTCTACAAGGTGACGTCGTTATCTGCTTTATCATGAAAGCACAAAAGCACAAAAACAATTCTACAACCTGATATATTGTGTTTGCTCTTCAGGTGACCGGCGAGAACGAGGAAGAAATAGATGAGGAAAACAGCTGGGTTGATGTAGAGGACGACGATGAGAACACACTCTTTGACATGGATGAGTTTGTGCTGCAGGAGAGCAGCGGCTACATGCTACCAGCCCTGCGCTTCCTGGCCATCTTCCACACGGTCATCTCCCTCGTCTGTTTGGTCGGGTACTACTGCCTGAAGGTGGGGGTGCTCACGGCTGCTTCACCAGTCTGTCTTCACCCTCTAGGTGGCACCATTGGTTAAAACATTCAGCATCTAAAGTTGTACCTCACTTGTTTAAACTCCAGGTTCCTTTGGTGGTGTTCAAGCGGGAGAAGGAGATCGCCAGGAAGCTTGAATTCGACGGCCTCTACATCACCGAGCAGCCGTCTGACGAAGACATCAAGGGCCAGTGGGATCGACTCGTCATCAACACCCCGTGAGTCCCCGGCCGCGTGCACAACACGGAATCAAATACCAGGATTGTATCTTAGAGTTGCTCTTCACTGCACAGATCCCTTTGTATAACAGAAGCATGTCACCATCTGTCTCCTAATATAAAACATTCTATATTACAAGAGGTGAACACGGTGTTGTACTCCTCATTACAGATCATTCCCTAACAACTATTGGGACAAGTTCATCAAGCGTAAGGTCAGTTTCGGGGAAGCAGACGACACTACTTGTTGCTTGTTTAGTTTACAATTGTTTCATTAGTTACACAGATCCTGTGAAATTCAGTCATGACATACTGTCGACTGCTTCCAGTGTGATGTTATGTAACCAGGATGAGTTCTGCTTCCCTCCCCCTGTATGTGTAGGTGATCAACAAATACGGGGACCTGTACGGGGCCGAGCGCATCGCCGAGCTCTTGGGCCTGGACAAGAGCGCTCTGGACTTTGACCCCACGGTGGAGACTGTGGAGCGGGAAGCCTCGCTGCTCTCCTGGTGAGAAGCTGCTCTCTCACTCCTCCTCCAGAGCCGGATACGTTCCAACATGCACACAGACAGTGGACGTGCACTTGAATGTGTTTATATTACACTGGGTGTTTGCATAGTGAGTTAGGGAGGTTTGTGTTTTCAGTGTCGAGCCAAGATGATGTCGTATTTTCAATCACTGAGAATCTAAAGTGAAGGACTTTTTAATTCAGGGCCACAAAGAATGAGTTACCTGATCAAGCAGTGGAAAACTGTTGCTGTTTGATGGATTCAAAGTCAATCCTCTAGTGTAAACAAACACAAAGTGAACACAGTCGATGCTGCTGTGGTTCACCGTGCTGTTCTCTCATCAACAGGCTGAGCTCCATCGATACAAAGTACCACATCTGGAAACTGGGGGTGGTTCTGACTGACAATGTAAGTACGTCTCATGTGGACTAAAAGCAGCTTGAAGGAAAAAGAACCAACATTTTCTTAAATAAAGTGATGATAACGAAGGGAGGTTTGATTCTTCATCGAGTCGTTAAACAAGTAGCTTCAGTGTCCATCTCCTCTCTTCCCTTCCAGTACTTCCTGTATCTGATCTGGTACAGCGTTATGTCCATTTTTGGACACTTCAACAACTTCTTCTTCGCTGCCCATCTGCTGGACATCGCCATGGGCATCAAGACCCTCCGCACCATCTTGTCTTCTGTCACTCACAACGGCAAGCAGGTGCGTATGTTCACCAGCAGGGGGAGACAAAGTTAACGAGAGTCTCACATTTTAGGACTTGACTAACTGTTAAAGAAATATTTTTCATTTAATAATCCTTCATGAGGGTTTCTCCTCCGACAGAGAACATCGTATCATACATAGATTATTTGCAGGATGTTGAATTGGTAACGGTGGAGAAATGTTTGATGGAAGGAAGCTGCTGGCAGTGGAACAGCTACAGTAAAAATACAAATTAGAGATGAAGATTTTGATTTCCCTCTGTGATATTCAGTCAAACTGTGATCAATGAGGGCAGAGTGACTCCCGACCGTAGGATACTTCTGCAGTTGCCAGGACGACCGTGGAAAGAATCTGCCGTTTGTCAGCTAATTGGTAAAAAATTGAAATTGCAGTTTAATTTTCAGTTAGCAGTACTAAAAGTTCTGCATGGCTGGCTGAAATATATAATTTGAAGTAATGAAAAAACTGGAATAGGAACATTCCAAAGGCAGAACTCGACCCTGACATCCTCTCCAACCACTAACGAACCATCGGAGCTTCCTCGGAGGGTTTCAGACGTTCATCTTTCTCTCCCTGCAGCTCATGCTGACTGTGGGTCTGCTGGCCGTGGTCGTCTATCTCTACACTGTGGTGGCCTTCAACTTCTTCAGGAAGTTCTACAATAAGAGCGAGGACGAGGACGAGCCGGACATGAAGTGTGACGATATGATGACGGTACGCCGGAGCACATCCACATTCTCTTCATTTATTATCAAAATCCCATGTAAATTGAAAATAGCTTTCCCTTTGTGGAAGGAGAAAAAGGGAAAGCGAGTGTCAGCAAGGTCGACTGTTGGAGATGAAAAGAGGTGTAAGTTCCTTGATCGAGGTGTGCAGGAAGGCAAAGAGTGTGAAAGTATTTCTACATGAGTCTACTTCATATTGTCATTGTGTTGGTTATCACTCAGAAAATGAATTCTTTTCAAACTACCTCCGATCACGCAGTATCGTAGTTATTCCTCTTTCAAATATCCAGCCGCAGCGTCGCTCCCTGAATCACAAGTGTCAGGGCTGAATGAACTGAAATTAACAACCAAATCATTTGTGAATTTCCAGCAAGCAGAGATAAAGTGCAACTACTCTACTCAGTCTTTTGTTGCTCTTCCCTCTTCCTCCTGACAGTGCTATTTGTTCCACATGTACGTGGGTGTCAGAGCCGGAGGTGGTATAGGAGACGAGCTGGAGGACCCAGCTGGAGACCCCTACGAGCTCTACCGCATCCTCTTCGACATCACCTTCTTCTTCTTCGTCATTGTCATCCTGTTGGCCATCATCCAGGGTACACGGTCACTACATGTTTGATGCCTAACTGTTGTTTGTGAGATGCGTTGTGCCTCTGACCGACCGTCACTTCCTCCTACAGGTTTGATTATCGATGCGTTCGGGGAGCTCAGAGACCAGCAGGAGCAGGTGAAGGAGGACATGGAGGTGAGACGAAGGCCACAAATACTTTTACCACTACAAATATTATATTACATTTTATTGCAACTCAGAGACACACATGGGAAACTTTAAACAATAACAGCATGTTTACCTATTAAAGTAGTTCATAAAATCCAATTTGGACTTGCAGATGATCTTAAAGTAATTTCATCATTGATTCTTCTTCATGATTATTAGCAGCTTCTTAAGGAGTTAATGTGTGACGGTCAATCGACCTGCAGCCCTGATCTCCTCCTCCCTCTTTCAGACCAAGTGTTTCATCTGTGGAATCGGGAACGACTACTTTGACCGGACGCCTCACGGGTTTGAGACCCACACCTTACAAGAGCACAACCTCGCCAACTACCTGTGAGTGCGGCATCAAACGCAGAAAAAAGTGATCACACTCTGATTTCCGGTGGGAATGTGTTTGTACTCATGTGCTTCTCTCCAGGTTCTTCCTGATGTACCTGATTAACAAGGATGAGACTGAACACACGGGGCAGGTTTGTGACAAGAACCCTTGAGCGCTCTGTTCTCTGATCAGACAGCTGCTCTGCAGCAACACACAGCGGGTCGACCTCAAGACAGCACAGGAAAACAATGAGGGTTCTGACTTCAGTAGGTTTGACTTCTGCCTCATTTCAACCCACTTGATGTGTTGCATAAGTTCAGCTTCGCGGCAGGAAGAAGCAACGCGTGGGTTTGCTTTGACTTTTTAGATATTACCTTGTTATTGTCCACCTCCTGAGATGCAGGTTTATTTTTTGATGTTGGCCCGTTGTTATCATCTCGTACATTTAGCAAAGAGACAAGACGGTTTGTTTTCTTTCAGCTCCTCCGAGCTGCAAACAGAACCAAACTAGCTCCTTGTAGGTAATAATTCAGAAGGCTTTAAATTTAAAGCTATTGTTCCTACAATAATGAGCCTTTTTAAACACCCAGGTCATCTGTAGATGATCACAGTTTAAGCAGCAAAGTGGGCGACGGCTTGAGGTTCGGTCCGCACTTTAACTACCTAAAGTTTGTCCCTGAGGTAAAATGTTTCCCTTAGCTGAGGGGTTCATTGCATGAAGCCTCCACCAGTTACTGTCATACTACAGCACAGGTGCACTGCAGTTACCATGGTTACGCTTCACTCACATGAGCAATATTGTCAGCGTTCGTTAACTCTGGACAACGAGGAGAATACAAAAGAAAGAATTGGACAGAGGATGAGGATGCTGTTGTCCTTGACGAGCATGGAAAGAACGAGCAAGGGAGTAAATTTAACCAGCAGGAACGGAGACGCTCAGGCGGCTGTGACAGGAATTAATGTGAGAGGTCTCGCTGTGAAACGAGCTGCGGATGACACAATTAGGAAATATGATAATACTTCTGCGACAGTAGAAAAGGAGATTAACAGAGTGCATAAGGCTTCCTCCTCCTCATCAATTAACATAAATTCAGACTGTCTTGCGTTTCACGCCGTCGTTGGAAAACAGCAGCGAAAGCTAAGCCCCGCCCATCACAGACAAGTTGGAGGGTTTAGTGGCCTGTTGTGTCGAGGTGTTTGACAGTCTTGGTGTGTCTGCAGCATTAGAATCAGGCCGCTTGGTAAATGTCCTCATCATTCCCCATATCTGTAATAAATTTGCTGCAATCAGAGAACATCAGCGGCGCTGCAGAAGACGACAGCTGACATAGAAGGTGTAAACGTGGTGTTTGAACAATACATCTACAACTGCAGGTGATGCTGTCTTCTCCCCCTGCAGGAGTCCTATGTGTGGAAGATGTACCAGGAGAGATGCTGGGACTTCTTCCCGACTGGAGACTGTTTCCGTAAGCAGTACGAGGACCAGCTGGGCTAGAGCAGAACCGTCTGCTGCCCGTCTATCTGAACTTGACTTCACATTTACAGAACCTGGAAACTCGCCGGACTTTCTTCGCTGCCATCGGTGTTGTAAACTATCACAGAAAATTATACTGAATCCAAACCAAACGTTTAACCCTTCGAAGATGATTTTTGAGACCGATGATGGGACAAGTCCTCCTCTTGTCCCTCGTCTTTTATGCAAATCCTTCTTTTGATTCTGATTCACTTTGCCTTTGTCACCTGCTTAGACCCCTGAACCCGTTGCACAACTCGTTGTGTGTAGACGTTTGATGCACGTGGAGGGTTACAGCATGACAACTGAATGTCTGATATGCACAATTTCTCGATTACCGCCAGGATGCCAGCGGCTCCTGTTCCCGACCCGACCCAACGGACGTGCGCGGCGTGAAGCGATCACCGCTTAACGTGAACGAAACAAGTGAGACCTGATCTGCCTTTTTCTAGCCGGTTGAAATCTGTCAGGCGACGTGACCTGCTAACAGAAGAGGGTTCTTGCAGGACCAGTGATGACTCACTTTCAAGTGTTTATCAAGTGCCAACGTGCCTTACGTGAATCTATGCAAACATTTGAGTCCCTCCCGACACAAGCAGACGTAGCTGAAGCTAGTTTTTGTGGCTCTTAAGTAAAAAAAAAAATGAAAAAAAAAGAGGAAACATTTGTTGTATAAAATCCTTGTGTAAATGTTGCTTAGTTTAGTTTTGTTCTCCAGCTGTGGTGTCCTGCCCGCCTGCATCTCTTTCCACAGCAGAAGATAAATATACAACTTGGTTCAAGGATTTATTGACGAAAACAGTTAACTGCTGTTGTATGGCCATTTGTATTTATGTAGTAGCTTTGGTAAACTGCATTTGTTTTAATGAGGGGAAGGAAATAAAGTAACTGAGGCAATAAATCAACCGTGTCCCGCCGTGTTTCACCGTGTCCGCTCAGCAGCTGAGATCCCTCCGATGGCCGCACGCCCGCGATGTGCAACTTTCACAGCCTCGCAGGGAACACAGGATTCTTTCTCTGCAACATGCAGACGGAACATTTTGTTCTCGCAGATGTCCGAAACACACTGTCCCGTCTCTACACCTTTAAACATGTTGTCTCTCATCAGCCGGGGAGAAAATATCTCCACCGCCGCTTTCTAACGAACAGAAGTGAGGCGAAGTCAAACAACCTTAAACGTGCTGCAAGTTTGGTTTGTGCAAAACAAGCTGAATGTCATCATCTTCCTCTTGATATGATTTAATTGAAAGACGGAAGTTGAAGGGCAGGAGATTTCAAATCAAATAAACCCAACAGACATTTAAATTCCAACTATATTCAGAAGGTCAGTCCCTGCAGTCGATCGTATTTCTGGGACGTATTCAAACATTCAGGGAACGCTCTGCCAACTCGAGATGTCTGGCAGCTGAGAGACTGAAGGAAGGGACAGAAACTTTTACCTTTGTGAGGACGAGGTGGTTTAATTAACAAGAAAATAACACTGATTTATCAAAAAGAAGTAAACGTGATCGTGGTGAGTGAAGCTGAAGGACCCGATTATCTCATGAAGTCTTTACTGAAGCAACTTAATCCAACTATCGTTTTGATGGTACGCAGGCTTGTTGTAGGGAGGCTGTTACATGACGTCTCCTCCATTCCCAGTCTGCACCCTGAAGGCCCGTTCTTCTACTCGAGTTCACACAGACGCTTCTAATGATGCAAATATATTGCACACTACAACATCTGTATCACTAACTCACTGTCGCTCTGCGTCCGGAGAATGTTTCTCCATGTTCTTCTCAGCTGAAGAAGTTCTTAATGGTCCATCTGACCGTCCGGGGGGGAGATGGCTCTTCCTGTTACCCATGAGGCATTGCAGTTTGTGATATAGAATCTATTAGAAATAAGCTGCAAGCAAATACAACAACATACGTGATGAGGTTGCTGCCATCAAATATCACTCAGTGTCCAGGTGTCTGCACGTCTTTGTCTTCTCTCCCTGACGGTCGAGGGTCAGGAGATCATGCTGTCCAGCCAGTCCTCCAGGTCCTCCTCTGTCAGTTCCTGTCTGACGGCGGCGGACTTGGGAGGCGTCAGGTGTTTGTCTTTAACCTCCTCCATCTTCTCCTCTACAACCTCCGGTAGCTCCTCCTTCACTTCGTCACCAGCTGCAGATTTAAAGAACAAATCAAAAGATTATCTCTCTCTCTGAAAAAAGGTCCATTTATATTATATTAGTTTGTCTTGCGTGAAACTTTAAATTAAATTCATGAATGTGGATGTAGCAGTTTGACTGTCTTCACCTTCGTCCGGCTCTGAACTCTCCACACTGACACACCGGCCGTTTGAAGCACCAGACACTGGTTTCTCTAAGCCGAGCAGCTGGTCCAGCTCTTCATCATCATCATCCACCGTCGGGTCGGCGGCACTCGAGGAGACCCGCGAGTCAGAGTTTGACGCTGGGTTGGAAGCAGCAGAGGTATCCTGGTTGGTCGTGAGGTTTTTTAAAGCTGCTGGCGTGAACGAGGACATTTTGGGGATCTCCTGTTTCGGTGCGACGGCCATGTTGGGCAGCTCGACTGGTGTGGAGACCTGGAACAGGAAGAAGTGTGATGACTGCAGCAGGACTCACTATGGAACCACTGCTGAGGCCCATACTACTTACCACACAGTAAAACCTGCAACCGATGTTAATGAGCAACATAAACCAGCTCGTGTCACCAGAGACGAAGATCTCTTGTTTATCTCGGAATATTTGCACAAGACAGCAAAGCCATGGCGAGAGATTGAATATTAAAATCCTGTGAGCCGGTTTCCTGGAGGAAGATTTATCTTAATCCCTGACAGGATTTGAATCTTATTGATTTTTGTTTGTCGTCTCCGACTAATGTTGAAGCCTGCAGTGTTTCACAAACTACCTGATCGTCACAAGCAAGAAAGCAAGTGTTGATTCAGGTCTATAAGACATTTATAGCAACTATTTAGCAGTAAAAACGTCGCAGCTTATTGATAAATCTGAAGTCCTGATGGTGTGATGTCGGCTGGACGTCCTACCTGAACCAGCTCCGCCTCCAGGTTGAGTCTCTGATGAAGAGGAACCTGCTGAAGGCTCTGGGCCAGAGCGGGGAGGTCCACGAACACTACGGACATCTGGAAGCAAAGCAGGACGGCAGAGTTAAAGCAGCAACAGGCAGCCGGCTCCTCACTGGATCTACTTCACGATGTAAATTGAAAAAAACTGACATGAAGTCAGAATATCAATAAAATATCGGGAGCTTTAACCAAACACGAGGCTGAGGAAGTTTGTCAGGAGGAGCCGAGAGCAGCGAACTAGTGTTCAGACTTAGTACGTGCACACGAGGGAAAGAAAGTATCTCCGACTGCACACAAGAAGTAGAAAGAGTTCAGGACCTCTTATGTAATCCGACCGGTTGCTTCTCTGCTGTGAGGAGTTTCAGATTGAACAGATCACGTTGAGATCATGTGGATACGAGCAGTCACAGCATCTTCAGTCTATATTCTGCAGAAGGGATGGACACTGATATCATTTTAATGATGCACCATTATAGATGCTGCTTATTGATCCCTTATCAATGTTCTGTCTGCAGCTTTCACATTGGCATTCGTTTCCATTGACTGCTGAGGCAGCACGGCACCGATCTGCTGCTCCGCCTGCGAGGCAGTAACACTCGTGTCCTTTAGCAAAACACTGAACCCAACATCCTCCATCCCCTAACATCTGCTGGAGGGATCCATCCCTCACGAAGTGACTGAGATCCATAAGAGGCAGATATAGATTTACCTGACCGGCTGCAGATGAGTCCTTCTCCCAGTCTTTTTCTTCGGAGAAGCGGAATTGAGTGAAGGAATCCCCTGAGAAGGAGACACACAGAAACAGAGTTTGACATCACGCTGCTGCAGCCGACACCTCGCAGCACAATTAGGAACCAGAACACAGCTCAGCCCCTGTTCGTCCGTTCAGGATTCACAGCTCCAGTGGCCGGAGCAGTCGATGGCCTTGTAGCCTCGTAGCTTGTAGCAGCTGAGGGCTCTTGGCAGTAAGACGGTCGGATCATTAGACAGACGTGCAGCAGACGGACTCAACACATATTTTCAGAGCTCATGACTTGTTGCCGATCGGCATATTGGAAAACTGTGGGAACGTCCAACACAGCTGCGGGACGAGGACGTGAAGCACCGCTCTTCAACCCTCTCGGTATAATTGTGCTTATTTCCCCGAGTGTGGAGCTTCATGTGGAATAAACGGACGGCTGTGAATATTTCTGGATGAAGTACTGACTGTCTGTGTTGTAACAAAGGTTGAAGAATGTCCTTCACTCTTTTTAAAATGAATGTTGATGAACAGACGTGTCCACATTCTGATTTCTGTGGCTGAAATATGGAGCAGAAGCAAGGAGTTTATCAGAGGGAGGAAGGGGGAGGAGCCAAACACTCCCAGTGTCCATGTTCTCACCCTCCACTGAGGTTCGGACCTCTGCAGGTCTGTAGGATTAAAACATCTACTTTTCTCACTGATCACCGACGTGAAGCATCGTTGCAACTTGAGAGGCAGCGATGCACAAAAAAAAGATGACAACAAGGCGTCTCCTCTGATTAGGAACAACAAACCCAACACACGGAGAGGCGGCTTGATTGCCGAAGCAGTCGTGAGGTAACGGGAGAACTTTTTTCTCGCCGACCGCTTGCAGTTCAACACCGATTATCAACAGACATCACAAGACAAATAACTGGAGGATGAGACCAAGTAATGCAGTATTAGTAGGAGATACATAAATACTTCTAAATACCTGAAAGCTGCCTGCGAGCTAAACTTTTGGACTTCTACTTGTCTAAAAACCTGCGTTCAGCCATGCCGGCGTCTCTTAGCCTCACGTCCTCTGTAATCAAACACACACAGAAATGCAAATTAGCGTCTCTCATCTCAGCCTCTCCCTCCGTCAGTTAATCCATCCTCCTGCTGCATGCAGGGATGTTCAGCTCACACACACACTGGGCCGCCACAGTCTCATTAGAAGAGTGTTTTTAAAGTTTTCTCAGTGTTTTCCAAAGTCCTTAGACTGTTTGTCTGTGATGCAGACGGTGTCAGCTCCTCTCAAACTAGACGTGTTCCTTTACATCATCATGTTACATGATAAACTGCCATGCGGCCAGCAGCAGGATATGATACAAGACCCCCGTCTAAAAAGCAAAGCAGATTATTTCTAAATGAGAGGATGTGGAGCTGCAGCCCGGCGGCGGGTGGAGTCACCAACAGCAGCCGCAGGTCGGCTGCCACACACAGATGGACGGTCGGTGGGAGACCTGACAGAGGAGCTGCAGCCAGTCGCAGCCTCTCGCCTTCCTCGTGCCCCGTGTGCTTTGTATTACGGGCACGCTGCCTTTCAGGCGGGACGCTCGGCACCATCTGCAGTTGTCCTTGATTGTTTTGCTGTACGGGAAGTGAAGGGGGTCAAAAACGACGGGCCGCGGGAGGGCTTTTGTCTGCGGGTCGAGTCCCCGCTGTCAAACAGGCGGAGGAAAGATGATTTATGAATAGAGGCATTATGGAGGTTACAATGACTGCGAGGTAGACGGAGGAGACGGCGGAATGGGGGTGTCAGCTTTACGTGACGGGTGAGGAGGTGGAATATCTTGATGTCGGGACCTGAGGCGACCCGAGGTGTCTGATATCACAGGCGGAGTGACGGGCGACTTCGCCGAGGAGCCGCGTTCCGAGTCTGTGTCAGAAGGCAGTGGGGTGAGAAGACCCTTCCTCAGTAGCTACTGATATTAAACACGATTAAACCCTCATCCTCCTCTTCCTCCTGCTCCGTCTCCTTCGCTAACCCTGGTGAGCCTCCCTACCACACCGACGGAGCCCGTTGAAATACCATCGCAGGTGGTTGGTAGGCACCGACACCGCCATGGCAACGGCTGCCGGAGAAGATGAAAGAAACTTCTCTCCAACCTCCGGAAGAGGAGAAAGACAACGGGGTCGGGAGGAGGGAGCAAAGACAAAAGCAAAGAGCACAAGGGAGAGAAGGGAATGAAGATAAAGACAACGAGAACGCAGACCTCCACCAAGGCCGATAGCCGACCCTCCGATTATATTCAATATTCAACTCCACAACTGAAACCATCACCTGCGTCTATATGCATATGCAAAACTAGTAGTTTATGCCGAAAAAACAATTACAAAACACACTGGATTAGGTGATAAATGCTTGATCTCAGATCTGTAAACACGCCTCCACCTCCCTCCCGACCTCAATGCACACACAGATTTCTGATCAATTAGCAGTCGGAATGATTGTCTTTGTGCGTCAATGGCGTTTGGACACGGTGAACAAACACAGGATTACTCATGCTGTGGGCTAAGTGGCTCTGTGGCATTGTGTAACTCCCGTATAGTGGCGGTATCCTGTCTCTTGACATCTTGCCGGCTGAACCCCGCGTTAGCAAGCGCGGCGTTCCGCTCGCCTCGCCGAGCTATCTATGGCTCGCTAATGCACATTCACGCTCTCGTCTTTTATATCGGGACGTGCTGTGTTGCGCCTGCTGGCCTCGCTCCCGCCTTTCTATTCCGCTGTGCTCTTTCCCTGCTCCACTCCAACTCCACTCGGCTCTCACCTCGGCGTTGTTCATCTTCACCCTGTCTCGCACCGGCACAGACTCGGGAGGAAGATGAGAAGCGCCGGATCGGCTTCTGAGTGATGGGTCGAGAAAATTCATACGGACTGTAATGAGACGTCGGCAAGCTGTTGATGAAACAAGAACAGCTACTACTGAAGACAGGGGGGAGTATTTACGGCCTCATTAGGAGTCCAATTATTAGAGCGGAGAAGAAAATGGATATCGGGTGATTATCCAGATGTTGGATCATTTCTGCTGATAGATCCTGATCGCTAAATCCTACAAACTGGTCCTTTAAAGCCTGATTTCTCTTTCTTATAGCACTTTAAAACAATTGATTTCACATCAGCTAACTGGGCTGTTAATACGGGGGTGCAACTCAACATCTGGAAGACATCTGGAAGATGTGCATTTAATATAAAGGTGCGTCTCACAGTATCCTTACAGATGCACATCAATGTTACCATCAATCTGATCGATGTTTGATAGGAGGGTTCATGTCTAAGACGATGGAAGAAATGGAAAGAAGATGCAGAGCCCAGGACGCCGGCGCTTCCTGAGAGCTACAGCACCTCCCTGTCACGCCTTTTGAACCGTCACAACAGGGCGCCGAAGCCCACCGCACATCGATAAATCACAGTCTGGGCTAATTGCAATTAAAGTCCCGAGCAAACCAGGCGAGACAATAAAGAAGGCTGAAGCTATTTACTCTTAACTTTTAATGGCGATTGTGTGAGGCCGTGTCATATCAGAAGAGCTCCAACCCACTTGAGGCCTCGTCCTCATTAGGCATGCAGGCGTTTTATTGGCGTGCCGACTGCTGGGAGGCTGCGGGCTGCAGCTCCGGCGCTCCCGCTCCACCTAATTGATCGTATTGAAAGAATTACTGTGGATGTCCGGCTGCAAACTGTCACAAAAATCATTCCTGGACATCGTTAGCTGACAGTTTGTGTTTGTTTTTAAGAATTCTCTACAACAAATTACTGTGTGGTTACCAAGTCATTATATTGAAGTTTCCTTTTAATGATTAGCTGGTATTATTTTATCCTTGCATGTGCACGCATAGAAACGTTTTCTGCTGACTCATGGTTTGCGTCGACAGTCGACCTGCAGGTCATATCCATCAGCACAGATCAGAACAACCCTCGCACTCATTAAAAGTGTCTAATCCGTTTCCTTGAAGTCGAATATTATAAACCTTTCTGACCGCCGGCGACGTGCATTATCACAACAGACAGATTTAAAACTCAAACGGCCTCCTGGTGATAAGGAAACAAACCCGTCAGTTATCACACAACAAACTGAGGGCGGGTGTGACGGCGTCCACTTCATTAGGTGGAGGAGCTAACGAGTTCCACAAGCTTTGAACACAATCAATACAAACATCAGAGCTTCATATCGCTCCTCTATAAGATGTTTCTTTGCACCAAGAAAGTCGAGGCTGAGCAGCGGTGAGCGGGCGCTCGGGGCTCGTGTGCAGCCGCCCATCTGGGTCCCTCATCACACCGACACGAGCAGCCTCCGCGGTGAGATTAGCTGCACAGACAGCTAATGACGAGCCACGCTGTGCAAAGCAGGAGTTAACAGCAGGACAACCACAGCCTGTACTCGATTGTCTGGTGCGAAAACACACAGGTACATCATGAGCATGCATAACAGGTTTGTTGTTCAGCTGATGCCATTGCAACCTCTTTCTAAAAAGGTAAAGGAGATCAAATCTGAAAGCTGAAACAGAAAAAACAGATGCAAAACAAAGAGACATTCAGCTTTAATATGAGACCATGAACAGGCCAGATGTTAAAGCAGTACATCTCTATGATACTGTATACTAGAGTCCTCTGGCAAAGCATTACAAGTGTTTGTTTTCTGTACAATAATCTGCTCAAAGGCAGAAGGAAGATAAGAACAATGCACCCACCGGCTGCTAAATAAAGACCTGTGGATTTTCCTTAAATAAGCACCAAACTGACAGAAGGGACGAATGTTTCGCTCTGTTGGAGGACGTGAGCGGATGAGATGTGACAGCCACCGCGGTGCTTCAATCCAAACAAGATATCCTGAGCAGCCAGGCCGGTGATCAATTCAACCCCACAGATACAAACTTCCTCTCCTTCTTGTAGTGAATTAATCAGCGCACACACTCGGAACTGTCCCGATTCCCGACGCGGCGCGCTGACACAAGACACACACCGACACTCTGGGAAGCAAAACCCAGCTCGGGAGGATCATTCGTTGTGTTTGTAGCCGTACAGAAGACAGTGCGAGTTCATTTCACCAGCTGGTGAAACGAACCGAAGGGGCCGATCCCAGACCCGCTGGGGGTGCTGGGCTTTGGCCACTGAATGCACCATCCTCGGTGGATCCAGATCTACTGTTCAATATTCAATCAATCTGTTTGATGCAGGGAAGCATGTGACATCACTCAGAGGCGACTGTGACAACTGTCTGTTTGCCGTGTGGGTGTGTGGAGACTCGGCAGCCGCACCGAGAGGTCACAAGGTCAAGCAATTACTCAGTGCCTTTAACTCGTCCTGACACTTTTACATTCTTTATGACGTCCTTGCGAACGGATTTTTATCGGGGAAAGTTGTAACTGACAAACTCACCAACGACAAATAGAAAAAAATGTCATTAAGCGGAAGGTCGAAGCGGTTGACCTTTGGTTCAGCTGCTGTTTGGCACAAAAGCGCAGCAGCGAGCCGCGACTGTATTTCTGTGGGAGATTTTTATTCACATCAGTTTTAAATTCACGTTTTTATAAATTACTCCTACTCCTTATTACACCTCGTTAGAAAGTTTCAACGGCATCGAAAAGACCCCAAACTGAGACTGAGGTCACGTTCAGACTCAAACAGTCTCTGGAGGATTTCAGAGGAATGAGGAACCTCAAGCTTGAATTATGGGAAAGTTCCAGAAGGCGCTGCTACGTTCTGTTTGATGCTATCGATCCATCGTCGCGTAAACCTGCAGGATACATGATCTCACTGGAAGGGACAAACACAGCATTGGACCGAAGCATTAATAGTTCAATCCATGCATCTTTAATTAACTACTTCCCAGTGCAAACAGTGTGTGTTGACAGAGCCGGGTGCAGCACCGCCGGGTGTTTGTTTGAGCGCGCGTCATCCGATCGACGGTAAACGTTGGTTGATCTCAGCGGCGGACGAGCTCGACTTAACATGGAATGCGGGAGCGTCGCGTCGGGAGGAGGACGACAACCGAAGGCTTTTAGAATCCATCAGGTGGAAGAGCTCTACGTGCCGTCATTACCACAGCAGCTATTGTTATTTACCACAGGACAGGCACCGCCGAGTGGGAGATGTGAAGCACACAGAGCAATTATCTTTAATTGAGGCAGAGAATCCCACAATTATATGACTGATTTAGTTTTTCTTTCTAAATTGCACTCTTTTGAAATAATTGGCTCGGCTATGGGGAATTAAAAATGTTATTTGACAATGCGGCTCTGACTCGGTTATAAATCGGCTGCGGAGGAAAAATCAATAGTCGGCCTCAGAAATAGTTGGACGCTTCGATAACAAGAGATGAATACATTACACGGGGTTAAAGGGCTCAAGGGGAAGTTTTCCATCTTCCATTCCCAATTAAAAGAATTGTCCTCGTCCCTAAGTGTTCCACTAGCAGACCAGGACTTCAGAGCTCCTGCAGATATTGGCTCTGTTACCCAGCTGTTGCTCTCAGTAGCTGTCCCATGTCCCCGACCCACCCAGACACTGGACCTCATGGTGACCTTCTCATTTTGTACAGGTGAACTCCAACAGACAGACACTCACCTGAGGAACACACAAGACATTAAGATGTATCAACTACACTCCCAAAGATCCACACAAGACATTAAACTTCAAGGGGTGCCTTGCTTACAGTCCTAGAAGTACACGAAAAGACAAATACTACATTATTAATCATGTTCTTCCTTCCTCCATCCCTCCCTAATCAAAACCAGACCTGAGTGCATTGATTAAGTTGCAAACTAAACCTGACTGTAATAATAATAATTGGGGGCCAATTTATTTCTCTCATTTATGACGTCAGCTCTCGGTTCACACCAGTAAATGATAACAGCACCTTGATACCGCAGAGGTCAGCTGTGTAGGGGGAAGCCTGTGATGTTCCCTCCCCTGGGATATCGAGCAGTCGCTGTACATCTGTGTGCCTCATTATACCGCCTCCCTCCGGGATACATTACACATACCTCCTGGTCCTCGTACGGCGCTCTCTGAATAATCAATAGTGAGCCGGAGGGTAAGTGGGCCGCACATGCAGGAAATTCTTCCAAGAACAGATAACTTGTTGGAAAGAAGACCCCAGCACCTGCTAACCCGGTTCAATAACACACAGCTGGTCGGTGCTTTGAGGATGCTCAGGCATGATGGGATTTCTGAAGCGGCCAGACAGACGGTGAAGCTGTGATGGGGCCGAGTCTTAAAGTGCTGATGATAACAGCGACCATCTTTGTTCAAATGAAAAGGATAATTCAACGTGTGCGTGACGCGTCGGTGATGTGACGTTCACATAAAGACGAAAAGTAGTTCCAACTAGCATCACGAGTCGTATCCAGATGTTTGCAGCATTGCTCGCCTGGATGACGTCCTCATGTCACCACAAGTGCGGCGGGTGCTGATGACATGTTGCGCAACACGTGTTAAATTGCTTAATGACACCAACAGTTGCTTGTGGATCCAGCAGGCCGCTGATATAACAATCCTAACAAATCACATCAAAAGAGCGTCGCCACAGTTACACATCTGCTCGATTTTGCTAACGATAAATTCTTCTAAGCGCCAAATGAAGACACCGAGCTCAGACGCCAGGAGCACCGGGTGGATTGATGAGTGTCTGCCGGGGGCGTCGGGGGACATTTTCCTTGACCAGACTCACGTCAACAGCAAATCAATCTCCCGTTATTGATATTGCCCGTGTTTCCTGTCATTCTTATAATGATGTTAATACTCCCAACCGTTAATAGCGCACAGCTCCGACGGGAGGGGAGGGGAGGGGGGGCAGTAATTCTACCTCCCGAGAAGAGGCAGAATGCCAAGTCTAAAAGGGGGCTGCTTCAACACTGCAGACGGCCTATCAGCAAGTTCATTTCACACCCCAGAAAGCCGGCGTCTGGTGCTCCCTGGATAGTTCAATCTATCCTACTTCTGGAGGGATGGAGGCTGTTCTGACCGCCTGGCAAACAGTTTAAAAACTCAATCACCTGCGTCTACATCCGCCGTCAGTCGCCCTTCGTCTTAAAGGAGCTGCGTGGTCAAACTCTTGAAGACGGATGTTGTCAGCGGTTCCCTCTCTGATGAAGACGGTGTAACTGCAGGAGCTGAAGATGAAAAAAGGCAAACAGTCTTCCGTCCCTGGATTGCTGCTGCTGCTGACACCCGCATCGACTCAGGCTCCTCCCCCGTCTGCTTCAACCTACTCCTCCACTCCTCACCTCTTTCCTCCCTCCTCTTCCATGTTGCTCAGTGCCCTGACACAGGAT